>WNLN01000242.1:0-49190 GCA_021347865.1 Sarocladiaceae sp. CBMAI 1973
TTGACATGCGAGGATAACGACGATTGCCCAGCCACCCTCCCTATCTGCAGTGATACTGGAGTTTGCGTGCCCGACACTCCCGTCACCTGCGACAGTGACGAAGACTGCCCAGCTCTCATTCCTGTGTGCAGTGATACTGGAGTCTGCCTCCCTCGTGAGCCTTCTGTCGGCTGCGGCACAGATGCAGACTGCACCAACCCTGCTCAACCTGTCTGTGATCCGGAGCTTGCTATCTGTGTGCCCGATGTACCCTCAGTCGGCTGTGGTACGGATGCAGACTGTACCAACCCGGCTCAGCCTATCTGCGATCCAGAGCTTGCCATCTGCGTCCCTGGTGATGACGAGACAACGACGACAACCGGAGGAGAGGAGAATCCAACCGAGACCGGTGATGTGACCGAGGAGCCCACGAACACCTCCGAGCCCACGGGAACCAACACTGACGATGGCGACAACACCACTAAGCCTACGGGAACTGAGACTGACTCTGAAAGTCGAACCACTGGCACCGACTCGTCTTCTCCCACCGAAACCGGATCTGAGGGCGGCAACCCGTCCACTGTTGGAGGCTTCCGCCTGCTCGGCTGCTTCGGCTCCGACAATGGCTTCCCCAGCTTCTCTACCGAGCTGACCAGTGATGAAATGGACCTCGAGCTCTGTGCCGAGCAATGCAACGGCCAGCCATTCTTCGGAACCCATCGCGAGTAAGTGAAGCTCCTTCCCACAGTAGACAAAGAACAGGTCTCTAACAACCAGCAGCGAATGCCTTTGCGGAACCGACAACTCTGGACTTGTCAGCACCGACTCTGACCGCTGCGACATCGAATGCCCAGGCAACGACTCCGAGAGGTGCGGTGGTGATGTCTCGCCCAACCCCCGCCTCTTCAAGCGTCAAGGTATCTCCAACAACATCCTCCTGTCCGTCTACGTTGCCATCGGCTTCGTCCCCGAGGGGGTTGACACCACCGTCACGACCACCTTTGTCTCCACCGTCACCGGCACTTCCGGCCCAGTTGCCACGACCATGACCACTGCCATTGTCTGCAAAACCGGTGTCTGTGGTTCCGACAAGCCTTCCGGTCCCGTATTCGTCTTCAACCCCTACCCAGGCGAGGACTGTGTTGGCGACAAGGTCTACCTGGCCAGCCCATGCTCTTGCGTCGGTGGTGTCGAGTACTTCCCCCACGTCTGCGACTCCGAGTCTTGCACCGGGAAGACCGTATACAAGCCTGAGGAGAAGACCTTTGACGGATCAAGCCAGGTGTACTACCCGGCGCCTTGCAACTCCACAGGCTGTGTGGGCATCGACTCGATGTACAAGCCTTTCAACAAGGACCAAAGTGAGTATAAGCTTCCCGGTGACAACCAGGGCTCTTACAGTAACGGCAAGGGCTCCGACAGTGGCTCCAAGGGATACGACAACGGGAAGGGCTCCGATAGTGGCTCCAATGACTACGGCCAGGGGCCTGAGGGCTCGAGCAATGGCTCTGGTGGCGACTATGGGAAGGATACTACGATTGTTGTCTCGTTCGGAGAGAAGCAGATCGTGGCCACCCTCGCGCTTCTCCTCCTGCCCGTTGTTGGCGCTGTGGCCGGCTGGGTTTAGTTGGCTTATGTCTGGGACAATGTCAAATGACCTTCTAGGGAGGAATTGATGATTTCATGATTTAAGGGTTTGATTTAGTTTTGAATAGTATTATGGAATGTGTATACGCGGTTTCGAACACCATGGACACTACCACGTAATCTTGCAGTCCTTCGCCGTCGTCTCCAGCTCCGGCATGGGCTCAATGGGCTCAAAAGTAGACGTAATCACCCTCCTCCCCGGCTCCTTAATCGAATCGTCCAACGCCTGCAGAATTTCGTATACATGAAAGGCGTGATCCGCAGGCATACGCGGGCGACGGTTCTCCTTGATGGCGGAGGCGAGGTCGGCGAGACCAAGACACATGTCCATGTTGTAGGCGTTGGGATAGTGCCGCTTTATGTTGGTCGGCATGTCGACTTGGATGCCTCGATCGCCTGTTGGCAATTGTCTTTCAGGCGTGCCGTTGCTGGTGCCGTTGGTGCCGTTGGTGTAAGGCTTGACGTGCAGTGTCGATGACTCTGGCATTTCCGTCGTGCCTCTCGAGAGCGTGAATTGAATCGGTGCCTCGTAATCCCAAATCTCCGGTACGTGCAAAATCCCATCGTCACCAGTAATAGTCATCGATCGATTGCGCTTGGCCACCGTGCCGATCGTCAAGCGCGCCACAACACCGCTCTTGAACGGAATGAGGGCAACGCAAAAGTCTGGTCCAAGTTCCTTCGCCGTGAGGTCCTTCTTCTTATCGGTGATGAGAGTATGAGAGATCGACGTCACGCTCTCTGCCGGGCCGAAAGTACTGGTCAGGAATCCCACCTCATACGCAGCATGTTGCCAGACACATCCAACACGAAACTCAGAATCTGCCGGCCACGGTACACCAGTGCCACTGGTCCACGTATCATACGCCAACTTATGGATAGGCCCATCGTCAAGTTCAGCATACACAACCCTCGGCGTACCGACAACCTTCTCCCTCACTAGCCGTGCGAGAGTCTGCATCGACCCACCAAGAAAATTACAGGGCGCAACCGAAAGCATCCGATCCTGCCTCTTCGCCAGGTCAATCAATTCCCTCGCGCCAGCAGGGTCCAGCGACAGTGGTTCTTCACAGTACACATGTTTGCCGGCGAGGAGCGCGGCGCGGGTGACTTCGACGTGGGCAGCGGCTGGTGTGAGGTTGACGATGAGGGTGATTTCGGGGTTGTCGAGGATGGCTTGGTAGCTGGTAGCGATGGGGATGTTGTAGCGTTTCGAGAAGGCTGTTGTGCGGGAGGAGTCGATGTCGAAGGCGGCTGCTGCGTGGAGTTCGGGGTGGTTTGGCAGGGTTTCGGCGTAGTATGGCGCGACGAACCCGCAGCCCACGAAGGCGATGTTCATATTGGGCAGTCGATGTGTATCTCGATTGAGTGTCTCTTGTCTTGATCAGAGTGAGAAGTCTCCGGGTGTATTGATTGCAAATGACTCCAATGACGCAGCAGGGTGTCAAGTCGTGTCGATGAGATGCACGTCGAGTCCTAGAAGTATATCGACTGCAGGACTTTTACCTGGACCCTGCGAATGCCATTTCTTTTGTAACCCACTGAATGGGTCAGCTGAGTAAGAAAGACCCCGAGCAAGGAACTGACCCGCAGGCAGAAACATCTCGGATCGATTGTCAATCCATTCGCTATCGGGCTGTATTCGCTTAGACGCAATCCTAGCCGGTTCCCCAGACTTTCCGCGTTTACACGGACGTCGGCCGATGCCAACACTACAACCGAGGAATACATCCAATCATTCTTTATCCTCCTGGAAACAATCCATGAAAGCAAGGATCTGATCACAAGTTCCCTATAAGGTCGAAATGTTGCCCATCTATGGGTGGTTCCATAGGCGGCTCCTCCCGCGTATTACGGTTTCGCGTGTGCTCCCCGCCATCTTCTCCACGCCTTTCCCCTCCCCCGCCATAATTGGAGATCTCGCTCAGTAAGTCATCACCCGAGGACGCCCATGAACGTTGCAAGGATCCATATCCTCGTCGAAATCGTGGACATATGCCTCTTTCGGTGCAAGTCTGTTATGCCGGTTAATATTGGAGCCCCGGCGACTAGTACTCGTAAACGCGTGAACCAACAGCCTAGGTGTTCTTTTGTCCATCCACCACGGCCAGATTGGAGCGATTGAACAAGAGTACGACATGTGGTGGGACTCTGTCGAATCCAGGTAAAAGAATCCATCGCGGCGAATACGCGACAATCCCTGCATAGGCTAAATCACCAATCCCAGAGACCCCTCCACTAAGGCTTACCTTGTGTTTGACAGTTCCGTCCGGTATCTTCAGCGTCGGGACATGTCCCCGTCCCTTGGTTCGGGCGCTGCGGGTCATTGGTGAGACTGTCCAATGACGACGAGTAGAAGCTGTCAGACCCTTAATCCTCGCCTCTTACTACCGAATGCGCGCATTCTGTCAAGACGAGACATTCCTTTGGTCGTCTACAGCCAATGACGCGAGGTGATGCGTGCATTAGTTGATCGTGAGCCAAGGAGGCACAGTACTGGCGTAGCATCATGTCAAAGGCACAGCATCGTGCCTCATCCTCAAATACTACGTACCAGGAGGCATTCACTCTGAGACCAACGGTACGACTGCAATTTATTCAACTCGTGGCACAGCTCCAATCGGGCAGGATTCCGGCCAAGGAGGCACAGCAGTTCATGCAATGACTCAACACTGCATACCCTCACAACCCTCCGACCATCCGTCTGATCTGCCTTACCTTACTCATACTTCGACTCATCTGCCATGATGAAAGTCTCCTTCTCCATGCGTCTTCGCAATCCCATAGGACGGTAAATCCGTAAACGTAAAAACCCCCTTCTCCACAGCATCCTCACTCGCCTTCTTCACTACCTGAGAGTCTACATCATCAGACTCGAATTCATGGAAGACCAGCCAAGTAGGCGGTTCCGGACTCGGCTCGTCGGTGGTGGGCAGACCCTTGAGAGCGCGGGACTGGGCGTTTGTCCGGGCGAAGAGGAGTTTGAACTTTGTTGTTCGGAGGTAACCTGGTGCTTGTGAGACTTGGGGGATGTGCTGTCATTGTCAGTGAGTGTACATGACTGTGCTGAGAAGGGCAATTGCGAACCTTGGCGGTGATCCAGGACTGGAAGTCGTCGACTGATGAGCCATCCTTCAACTCAAACTGCGCCGGGATGATTGTCTTTGTATGTCCTTCTTCACATCAGCATTTCCTCTCACCTTTTACAATGAATGGTACTCACCCTTCCCCTTCCTAGTCTCATCAAAGACTTCCCTCAACCCATAATACCTAACCTCATTATCCGCCAAATCATACACAAGCCCACTCCCGGGCAAGAGCTCACTATGCACCTTAATCCCCCTAAACTCATCGCTCTTCAGAAATGCGACATCGTCCAGTGGGTACAGCGCAAGGTAGGGAAAGCACCCTTTGACGTCGCGTTGCTTTCGGATGTAGCGAAAGGCAGAGTTCACGCCGCTGGTGGAGATGACTTCGGCGATGTGGTCGTTGTCGTACCAATTCATGTACGTCTCTTCGGTCATGATGTCCGGGCGGGAGATGCGCGCCATGACGAAGAGGAGGCCGGGGCCGGACATGTCTGGGGCTGCCATTGTCACGAGAGATGTATTTTGCACCGCTACAAGCTAATGCCGACTGAAGAGACTTACGAACACGGAATCAATCGAGTGTGATAAGACTGAATCTTGGGAAATGCAAGAACATGAAATGTGAATCGCATCTCGGCTACACTATTCCTTCGTCCAACCCCACCATTGAAGCCGGCGCGGAGCAGTTGGAGAAGCTTCGTCTACCCCGGAAATGCTTCTCCACGAACGGACAATCGCACGCGGGACACGGACCACGCTTCTTCCCATTGTCCTCCACTCACCACGTCAATTCGCAGCACAATGCAAAATGGATCATCATTCTCCGCCTATTGAGACAATCCACATTGACGCAGGTTACCATACAGTACCTACTTATACTGTATTAATAGGATACCTTATTAGCTAATGTGAATCCTCATCCTTCACATCCCAAACCATCTGACCTCAAGCGCATCTATCGCATCAAAGTCCCTGCCGAGAAAGTGTAAAAATGCCCGAATTAATTGGACTGACAGGTCCATCGCCAAAGCCCGGCCGCTACGTCAAAGTCAGCCTCTTCCTGCGCAAACGCGCCGACCTGAGCGACGACTACTTCCACGCCTACTGGGCCAACAACCACGTCAAACCCGCCTTTGAGAGTCCGATCTTCATGGAGAAGGTCCGACGTTACAACCAGGTAAGTCCTGCCTTTGCCCTCTGCTCCTTTTACCCTCGTTGCCCTCTTCACTCTCTTTACACCTTGGTCGCCTCTTGTGGTGCTGAAGATTCTCCAAGACGTGCAGCTGACATGGGTAGCATCACGTCACACCAAAAGAAAGAGCCATCGCGAAAGACTTCGGCGCGCCGGTTTTGGAGTATGATGGTATTGCTGAGCTTTGGCTGGATAGCTTCGAGGATTGGAAGCAAGTCTGTATGACGACGAGTTTCGTGGAGAAGGTCGCCAGTAAGTCGAACTGCCTTCAGGTTCTCGATGGTCAAAACTTACAAATTCACAGGCGATGAGGCAAACTTCCTCGAGACTCCGATTCATATGATGTTCGGCTTTGATCATCTCATGATTGATGATCAGAAATGAGGCACCGCTCCAAGAGCACAGACAGAGGATAGAAGATCGATCGAAGTCAATTAGAAGATTCATTAACGCTATTACTGCATGTCTCACCTCCATCATGATCATATACCTCATGCAATCCCTCAAGTCATCATACTCAGCTACAGCTTCGAAGACGTCCTATACCCCTTAGCCCGACTTCCCTGCGGATCATAAAGCGGCTCCCTCTCAACCCTCGCCCCAATCTTCCTCCCAAAATACTCAATCTCCACCTCCTTCCCAACATCAACATCCCCGTGCAACCACGCAAACGCAATCGGCTTCCCGATCGTGAACCCAAAAGCAGCAGTCGTGACATACCCCTTGACCTGGCCATCAACGAAGACAGGCTCTTTGCCCATGATCATCGACTCTCCGTCTTGAACGACAAGACAGCGAAGACGCTTCGATGGGGTGGTTTTGGAGAGAGCGCTGATGACTGAATGGCCGACATATCCTTCCTTGCTAGGGTCAATCAGGGCAGCAAGTCCAGCCTCGAAAGGATCGTGTTCAGTGCTCATATCCGCTCCCCAAAGACGATAGCCCTTCTCCAACCTCAACGCATAATATGCCCCCCTGCCAGCAGCGACCAACCCATGTGCCTGCCCAGCTTGGTAGATCGCATCCCAGAGGTATCGCCCATACTCAGCGCTCGTGTGAATCTCCCAGCCAAGCTCCCCAACAGCAGAGAGAGCCATGGCTGTGACCGGTACCCCGGCGACTCTCGCCTCTTGAAGCGATGAGTAGGGTAAGACTCTGGTGCTGAAGTCTTCGGGACTGAGTTCGGCGATGACATCGCGAGAGTTTGGACCCCAGAGGCCGATGCAGCATGTCGAGCCTGTGATGTCGCTGACTTGAACATGTTGATCCGGCGAAGCTTTCGTCTGGGATCTCGCCTCACGGAGTAGATAGTCGGTATCGCTCGCCCAATTCCCACCAACCAGAAACTTCTGACTCGACAACCTGGCAACCGTAATATCACTCCTCACTTTTCCCCTCTGATTCAACAACAGCGTATAAGTGATAGACCCAACCGGCTTGGAAACATCACTCGTCGTCAACCTCTGTAGAAGAGTCAAAGCACCAGGTCCAGCGACTTCAATCCTCCTCTCAGCCGTGAGATCATACATCCCCACCGCAGTACGTGTCTTCCACGCCTCAGCAGCAATGATCGGCGAGTAAAACTGCGCAGACCACGTATCGCGCGGTCTAGGCTTCCACGCAGCCGGCAACTTCTCCAACAGATCTTTGTTGGCCTCATACCACTCCGGCCGCTCCCAGCCCCCAGTCTCCAGAAAACTCGCACCAAGTTCTTTCTGCTGATTGAAAAATGGACTAGTCCTGAGATTGCGTGGTGACTCCCTCGGTTGGAAGGGGTGAAGAATGTCGTAGACTTCGACGAAGTTCTGTTGGGATGTTTCGCTGATGTACTCTGACGACAATTGTACTTCATCGAACCTGGCCAGGTCGGCGACGGAGATGTCCACCTCTGAAGTGCCGTAGGTCAAGACCTCAGCCATCGCACGGGCTACACCGGCAGAGTGCGTGACCCAGACCGCCTCCGCGACGTAGAACCCATCGACCTTTGGAGACTGCCCAACAAGCGGTCCTCCATCCGGTGTGAATGACAAAATCCCGTTGAACCCATCTTCAATCTCCGTCTCCTTCAAACTCGGCAGGAGTTCCCTTGAAAGCTTCCATGCGGGATCAAAGTCCTCAGGCGTGAACTTCAACCGTGACGGCATGCTCTTCTCACTGACATTGCTCGGCGTCTGGCCAAGTGAGGCTGCGACGACGGGCATAGGCTTGTGCCCGTAATACCCAATTCCATATCGGTCGCCATGCTCTCGATAATAAAGATCTTGATCCTGATATCTCAGAATAGGAAGATTCGCACCATTCGGCAACTCATTCTTCCCCTTCTGTGATGGGACTGGTGTGGTTTTGATGTATTGATGACCCATGGGTACAAGAGGAATTGTGAGGCCGACCATGGCACCGACCTCCACGCCCCAGAAGCCAGCACAGGAGATGACGATATCTGCGGGGATGCTTCCCTTTGGAGTTGTGACACCGGTGACTCGGCCATCGGATTGCTCGATACCAGTCACGGGCGTCTTTTCGAGATACTTGACACCCTTGGCCTGCGTCCTCCTGATGAGAATCTGCGTCGCCCTCGCAGCAAGCGCAAGCCCATCACTGGGAATATGCAAACCTCCAATCACACTACCCTCTTCAAGCAACGGGTAAATCCTCCTACACTCCTCTTCACTCAACAAGAAAGTCTCAACGCCCCAACTCTTCGCATACCCATTCTTCCTCTTCAACTCCTCCCACCTCTCCTCCGTCGTTGCAATCTCCAGCCCACCAACCTGATTAAAGCAATTCTGCCCATCTTCCTCAATAGACTGTAATTTCTGGACAGTGTACTGAGCGAATTGGGTCATTGATTTGGAGGGGTTGGTTTGGAAGACGAGGCCGGGCGCGTGGGAGGTTGAACCGCCCGGCATGGAGAGGGGGCCTTGCTCGACGACGGTGATGTTGTTCCATCCTCGTTGGGTGAGTTCGTCGGCGACATTTGCGCCGACTATGCCTGCACCTATGATGACGACTCTTTGGGAAAGGGCCATGATGCTCTGCCTCAAACAATAATAATATGAGATGACGCGAAATGCAAAGAGAGGGTGTAAGTCACACTCAACAGCACAAGATCACGAAGATGCAACACCTATTTAGATTCAACCACGGCAATACTCTCCCCTCAATCCATATCAACACTCTCACTTACACTTACACCACCTCCTCCTACTCCTCATCACCATCCCACTTATCCGCGAACAGCGACCTCACATGCCCCAACCTCACACCTCGCGCGCCCACGTGATCGGTTTCCGGAGCCGATCTCCGCTCCCACCTCCGTCCTCGCAACGACGATATCGGCACTTACACGGTGTAAGTCTACACATGTCCCAATCTAGGAGTTGAAATGTTGGAAATTGCACACCTTCATCTACACATACACACCTTGGGTTGCGCATCCGTCGGGCAGCTATCTTCGCACGACCTGACCTGACGGTGGGAGGACATCGCGTAAACAAAGGTCAGCAGACTATTCTCGCGCCCTCCCACCATCGGAACTTCTGCGCCGGTTCGAACGCGTATTGATGAACGCAACGTGCAGCTTTCAACGCATTCCTCAGCTACGATGATCTTCTTCGGTGAGGCGATATGTCACGACAGATATTGTGGCGACCGTTGCTTATCCATCCCTAAACCTATTCCCACTCCTAATCCGGGGAGGGTGTGGCGGGAGTGATGGTGGTCTGTCTTCTATCCGGGCCTTTCAGTCGTGGCTTACACCAGCTATCTTGAGGTGAAGGTCGATCACTCGCCTCCTATCCGGATATCGCAATGTGAAGTTCAATTCAATCGATGATCATCGCTCACTCAATTCTCTTATCTCATCGCCATTTTCGCAATCATAACAAACATCCTTCACACTAGATGTACACTCTCCTGTTGCTTCCAACTGTGCCTGTAATCATCGCAACCAGTGCCATATCCATAGCCATTCCGTGCTGTGCTTTTATCGTTCAATGTCATCCAAGACAAGAGAAGAATGAAGAAAGGAAAGATCGCTCGCTAGAAACTATTAAACATGACGCCGTTCATATTATCCCCCTCCCACCACGCCCCTCCCCGACTTATCCTCCCCATTATTCGAGCTCTGCGCATCATTCGCATACCCGAAATCCCCACTGTTCAGAAACTGCGTCGAATCCGCATACAACCAAGGCGTGAAGTTGAACGTCAACGTCTCCTCATCCCTCAAGTGGTTATTCTGGTGGTTCCCATTTCCATTCGTGTTACCATTGTGATTGGTGTTGTTGTTGTTGCTCCAAGGCGATCCTAATGGTCCGGCGGATTTGAAGGAGAGTGTGGGAGCTTCTTGGCCGCCGTCGGCAGTGTTGATGGAGATTTCGGGGGATGTGGCGACGACTATTTCGAGGGTTGAGCTGTTGTCGGTCATATTTTGGGTGGCGATGGAGGGTGTGAGGGATGTGTCCAGTAGACCGGTGACGGAGTTGTTCATCGGGTCTTCCATGGAGTTGAAGAGGAGAATATCCCACATCAACGGAACATTGAGGTAGATCTTGGACGGCATCCAATCGTCAACATCCATAATCTCAGGTCCAGCAGCCATCCTCGTCATCCGATCCAAGGTTTGATCCTTGACATAGTCAGCGCAACCACTCCAAATATGTACACCACCTATGTAAGTAATGCGAAGAAGACTCACCAGTAATTCGCAAGCAGTCGAAGACGGGATAAACCTCTTCAAAAACCTCCGACACTTGTTAAAATCCGTGTTCGACTTATGCTTCAACCTCGGCGCCGTAGCACAACAATAATAAAGATGCACCGTCGCCGCCACAGCAGCAATATGCCCAAAGAACGGATCAGCAAGCGGCACCTGCTTATCAACAACCATATCAATCATCCTCACGATCCACGTCGCATGCAGCAGCGCCAACTCCGAACTCCTCCGCCAAAACGTGTTGGGGATGGCGAGGTTCGGGTTATGCTGGGCGCCGACGATGTAGAGGAAGGGGTGGTTGAGGACCGTGTGGATGGCGTGGTATGTGAATTGTTCTTTTAGCCAGGGCGCCCAGTAGTCCCGGTTGTTCTTTAGTTCGGTGACTTTGCGGCGGTAGAATTTGGCCGAGTCGTAGCGGTGGCAGATTGGGATGCGGTTCTCGGTTTCCATGAAGTCGGAGAGGACTTGGGCGTACATGGAGTCATGCCGCCAGGGTTCAGTGAGGACTTGTTGTGAGCAGTTGGACACATACTTCCTGACCTGGCTCCATACCCAGGCAAGATGCACGCTCGTATTCCAGATGCCAGGTTCTGAAGGATCGGAGCATCCAAGATCATCGTGAGGAAGTGGTGGCCCTCTCGGTCTCGATTCTGGACGCGCATTGCCGGGTGAAGAATAATGAGGTCGCCAGATATCCGTGGGCACACTCAAAAGACCCTCCTGTTTGCCGTAGAACTGCTCAAGAAGTTGCAGACTCCAGAAGAGCTTCTTCTTTCGCTCATTGCCAGGTTTTCTGTCCATGTACATACTCTCAACATCAAGCATAGCAGTCCGACAAAGCTGAAAAGCCAATCCAAGATGAAACTGGCCCAGCTGAAAGTTGCCATCTATAATCCATGAGCAAACAGCCTCAGTCACAATCTCCGATCATCATGTTCAAGATCGTAGACTTACCGATGAAGGACGAATAAGACAGCAGACACAGACTTTCAATAGTCGTCAACTCCACCGTCCCATTCGCAATCCTCAACATGACCAACGTCTTAGCGCTCTCCCTATACAACTGCAACGACCCCCTCTTCTCATGAAACCGACAAGTCAGCGCGAGAATACTACACGCCAACTCCTCCGGAATGCTCGCCACATCCGCAACTTCCTCCCTCTCGAAACACCAGATAGGCTGTCGGTGGCAGTACTTAAAGTACAAGCCCACACCAACAGCAACATCAGGCTGAGAAGGGCGAAGACTGGAGTCGTTGTCGCTGTCGAAGAGTGCTGCTGCTGTTGCTGACGAATGGTGGTTGAGGTTGAGAGATGAGTGGTTTTGGTCGGCGTTGGATGAGCTGGGAGACTGTGACTTGTCGGAACTCTCGATTGCGTGCTCATGTTGTGAGGATTGGTGGGAGTTGAAGCGATTCGCCCTGGACGAACACGGTCAGAGACAAGCCTCCAGTACGGCCGGGGCAGTGGCGCATGTACACGCTGCCGTTCAAGAGAAGATCCAGCTTCTCCTCCAAATGTGCCAGTCTTTCCTCCTGCATCTCAGTTAGCATTTATCATGTTCAATAGATCATATGAGTGAGAAGGCCTTACCGATCGTGCACCTTGAGCTGGCCTCGCGGCTGGTGCGTAGGAACACTGCTGTCCAAGGCGCGAACAGCTCGAACAAGCCGGTCGCTCTCCTGGACATCTAGTTTTCTTCCGCCTAGACTCTGTCAGTCCTCATACTCATGCGAGAGGATGTCTCATCTCATCTCAGTGAGCGACCACCAACCTGCAATTGAGACACGCATGGTGCGATCGTCGCCTTCCTCTCCCCGTCGGTCCATCTTCAACGCTCATCTCGTCGAGTTTACAACTCAGTAACAACAATTAAAGAATACTCCTAAAACCACAAGATGTCGCTGAAATTCAGGATTTACAATACAAAATCGCCGTCAAAGTCTACGGGTTGACACAAAGGAGGTTCCGTGGCTGATAAGTAGGTACGTAATGCAATGGCAGCAAGTGGCCAACCCCTCCCGTCGCACCCATTGAAGGGGGGAGGATCCCAAAGACAATCAACAAGCACAGCCTAGACTTGTAGGGGAGGGGGTGCGATTACGAGTTCATCACGATAATCACGATGGTTACAGCGATTACACATCTCTTTGCCATGTTTGGCTAGACTTGTAAGTGCACATCGCGATACCTGACGTCGCGACCTGAACTGGGGTCTGTGAGTTTCAATAAAGACCCCGAAAAACGGGGGCGCCTTGACCGAGAGTACTACGCAGTGAATGGATGAATGAATGGGCGGGAAGGGGGGAGGAGTAAACGCCATGCATGGGGTGGAGGTGCATTAGTCGCAGCCAGTCCAGGCCTCGCTACTCCCGATATCGCCCCTCGTTATCTCGTCCACGACTCAAGGAATGAGGAGGGCGCCAGCAAGCGAACACCAACAACCCTTGCAGAGTAAAGATAGAGTAAAGAGCTGATCTAGAGATAAAGCAAACCAAACTTGACAAGGGTCAGGAGACAACAAGTCGGTGAGGACTGTACCTCATGACCAGCCTATCCGACTCTCCCCTCTTCATTGTTCTGTCTGCTCTCTGACCATCGTCCCTAGTCTTGCACGGGGCCAAGCCACGATAAACTTCAAACCCCCATTCCCGTATCCCCTCCCACTCCACCCCCAGGCATTTGTCGTCTTCTATCCGTCTTCTTTGCCTGCATGCATCCACCGTGGTGACGATATCGGCTGCGAGTCTCGGACATGCCGCATCCGCCAATCACAGCCACCGCATTTCCAGAAGGGGCTATTCGGGAAGACGTTGAATACAGGCCACAATCTGCCTGTTCCTTGTCGCAACATACTAGGATCATCCCCGAAAGCTTCTTTCCTTCTGACCAGCCCTTCCCGTGGTCAGCTAGGGATCGCCGGGATTGGTCAGTTCATCGCATTCAAGATGCCAAAGCCACCTTTCCCGTATTCTAGTCCAGCCACAACCAACAACGCTATTGACTCTCCAAACGTTGTACTTGCAAATCATCACCTCTTTAAATTGTCTCATCTTGATCATTATCTACCTCATCTTTATTTCTCAACACCAAATTATAAGATGCATGGCTTAGAGCTTCGCAACCGTATCCAGCAGATCATTCATCTCAGCCCTTGGCCACTCCGGGTTCAGAGCAGGATCAGGCCTCTCCCGATCCCAAGCCCATTTCTCCACCAACTCAGGCGCCATCGTCCCCTCGAGCATTTGCGTGATATACTTGCCCAGCACAGGGAAGAACTTGAAGCCGTGGAATGAACCACACGTCGCGATGTACAGGCCCTTTGCTGAAGCGTGCGGTGAAATGATGAAATCGCCGCTTGTTGTGAATGCATCCCTATAAATACCGACAATCAGCAACTCATTCTGTTTGTGTGGAAGAAAGTGAGAGGACACGAGGGGGACCTACCAGCAGATGCGATGCTTGGACATTGGCCATGCCTCACTCTTCTTCCCGTAGAACAACTTCTTCGCATCAACGATATCTTGCTGCAACCTCTTCGACACCTTCCACTGCGCATAATCCTGATCAACAGGCGGTGCCGAGATCTGCTTTCCAGGAGCAATCTCAACTGTGTTTCTGAAGATGGTCGGCCCCCACCACTTGATCTCCCTGTCTGGTGTTGGAGGAAGGCTTCCCATGAAGGGCCCTGCTCATATTAGTCTCACGATCTCAACTTCTCATATGAGTGAGTATGGGAGTGACTTACCAATCTCAGCAGGATATCCCTGGAACCCAACGGGCATCTTCTCAAATTGCGGGTAGAGCTCCTCATCAAGCTTCACCATGCCAGTCGTGATGCCACCAGCCACAATCCTCGATCCAGCCCTTAAATCATCGTTGCCAACCGCATTAGCACTCAACTCCAAAAGTTTCGAAGTATAAGCACCCGTGCAGAGCACAATCTGCTCAGCAGCCAGACTCTTCCCACTCTTTAAACAAACACCCTTGCAAACGCCGTCCTTCATCGTGAGAGTCGACACTTCTCCAACGACATACTTGACACCCAACTCCATCGCTCTCTTCGTAACTGCCCTCAAACAATCCCCCGCCGCAGCCCAACCACTCGTCTTGTTGATGAGCACCTCCGTAACACCCTCATAATCCGCATCCTTAAACAGCCCATCATAAAGCCCCTTAGCCTCCTCAACCCCAACCGCAGAAATCTCCGCCTTCCTCCCCAACTTGCGATAATTCCCAATCACATCCTGCGCATAACTCCCCCTACACATCCAATAAACACCCGTCTCATGGAAATACGGCTGCCACAATGGATCGCTCTTGAAGACATCCTGCGCCTCAATGGCGAGCTTGCAGTAGATCAGGTCATCGTAGTCGGCGCGGACGACCTTGTTCCAGTCCCAGGATGCGGCGACGCGGTTGTCGCTGTCGTAGGCGTCGCGATCGACCAGAGTCACATCTGCGTCGGGGTATTTCTGGATGAGTGTGTAGGCGGTGGACACGCCGAAGACACCGGCTCCCACGATGAGGTAGGAGCGGTGCGGTGCACTCATCTTTGCGATGTGAATGCCGTCTGGGATGAAGCCGATGTCCATACAAGTTGCCGTGATGCTATGCCTTGCTGATGATACCTCAGCCTGTACGTCGTGAGAATGAGTGAGAAGCAAGTGAGTGCGATCAATTAGACACTCAACCGATGCAACGATCTGAGTCAGTCAATGTCGAACGGTATATCCCAACGGCAATTCCTTCGCGATTGTATCCAGCCAAGCCGGTGTGCTCGTAGTCGCCCGGACCTTATATCGCGAGTATCGTGAGTCTCAGCCAATACACCACCAGCGCTGTCCAACGTGATACGATGATACGCAACACACGATGCAATGCGCCCGGGCTCGCGATCTCAAGTCCGATCACGTGTATGTCTGCCGAAGGGTAGATAGTGTGCAAGACAAGACAGGTGATACACCCTCCGGAAGTTTTATGGTAAGAATAGCAACAAGAGTCCTAAAGCTTGACTTGTAGGGCGTGGCGTGGAGGTCCGACAACGGAGGCCGAAGCCACCGATTCCCCAGTCCGGGCCCGTCACTTCCCCATCGTGAGCTTCTCCTCTCCTCCTCTCCTCCTCTCCTCCTCTCCTCCTCTTCTCCAACTAACAAGATACCGCCCGTGCCACCTGAACTATCACCACCCCTCTATCGTCTTCGACCCCGTCCATTATCTTGCTCCTGCATCTGCATCTCCATCCTCCCCGTCAGTCAATCCAAGAGGCTTCCGCGCTAATGCAACCATTGCTAGCGCCTCTCCAGATTTGGCCATGTCCTCCACGCAAGAGGGTGTCAGGCCCGTGCCTGCGATGGAATGCCGAGCGATAAGCTACGGGAGCGAATTGGCCCCATCGCCAGCTGGGAGAGTCGAGGCGGATCAGCGGCACCAAATGCTTAATCGTCTGCAAGCAGGGTCCCCTGATTTCCAGCGGGCGTCTGGTTGGCCACCCTGTTGTTCGCATCGTACTTGGCAAGGCAGAGCCGCAAATGCCATCCTTTCGCCAAACTCTGTATCGCTGGTCTCACTCATCGATGCTCACTATCGTGTATTTCCCACCCATGTGTACGACCAGGCTGGTCTCGACTTGAAGCTATCGTGAACCACCACTAACACAACCCAGTCATCAACCAACACATACAACACTCTCTCATAAACCCATGACCAAGCACACGTAACTTCCCCAGACTTTCCGACCATTTCGTGAGGTAAAAGTGTCCACCTCTTCACCCCACGGGGTAAGCAGTGGAGACCCTGCTCTTGCGTCGCCACGGGAGGGCGGCATCGTGATCACTTACACTATCTCTCTGTTGATCAAATACCTTCCTACCCGGATCCCTGCTTCCCGTCCTCGCATCACGATGACTGTAGGAATGCGACATCAACGCTCGCATTAGTACCGGGCCATGGCAGGCACGGCCACCGACTCTGCGTCCGAGCACTGCCTACACACGGAGGTGCACCCCGTCGACCACGTAACACCTCGTCATGTGGACGATCCCCGGTCCAACAAAAACAGGATCACCATCCCAAGATACCTTTCCCGACGCCACGTTGGCCCCGGAGTCGAATAGTCCAGACCTTGAAAGTGTGTATCCCCCAACCCGGCATACCGTCCCCATCACCGGTCACATGACCGGACAGCCGCGTCTCAACCACCACATTTCCTTATCGAGGGCGTGTAAGTGAGCTCTGATCCGGGCATCATGTGGCAACCCCCTTGGATTCAGGCCAACTTACACGGAGCGACCGGCCGTTTGTGAGTTGTCATAGATTGTACTGGCACGGGCCTGAACTCAAATGGGTGGGAGGGAAGAAGATCATAAATATAATAAAGAAGTCGTTGCAAGCCACAAGAACTCTCCTTGTTGTAGCTATAAGCCAATATATCACCACCACTATCTACATATCAAGACTCTCGAGGCTGGCAGACCTCAAGCACCACCCACCTGAACCTATCCTGACAATCCTGTCACCCATTTGACATCTAGTCACAAATCCCCTTCACATTACACACAATGGCCTTTATCAAAAACTTCCTCGGCCGTGGCCAGACCACCGCCCTCGAAGAAGACAAGACCACAATCCGCGCCCTCCCAGCGCCATGGTACACCTCAAACGAGATGTACGAGCTCGAGCGCCGCTCCATCTTCTCCAAGAAGTGGCTCATGACCACTCACAAGTGCCGCATTCCCGAGCCTGGCGACTGGATCAGGTACGAGCTCGCTGGTTTCGAGTTCATCGTCTGCAAGGACCACAAGGGCGAGATTCACGCCTTCCACAATGTGTGCCGTCACAGGGCGTTCCCCATCGTCACAAAGGATTCTGGCAACAACTTCATGTTCTCGTGTCAATACCATGGCTGGTCATATGGTTTGAACGGAAAGCTCGCCAAGGCACCGGGATATCAGGACATGCCCGGTTTCGACAAGGCCAAGAACTCCCTCCTCCGTATCCACACACACATTGACGCCAACGGCTTCATCTGGGTCAACTTCGATGGCAAGGAAGTCCCCGAGGTAGCCTGGGAGGATGACTTTGAAGGCGTCGACGCACAGGAACGCTACTCAAACTACAACTTCGACGACTACGTCTTTGACCACACCTGGGAGATGGAGGGTGATTACAACTGGAAGATCCTCGCCGACAACTACAATGAGTGCTACCACTGCTCAACGGCGCACCCTGATATTCCCACCATTGCGAACCTCAACTCGTACAGAGTAGAGACAAAGGGTACCTATATCTGCCACTTTGGCAACCCAACACCCGAGCAGATCGCTCAAGGTTTCCAAGTCGCCGCAACATACTTCTTCCCCAACGCCTCCATGAACGTCACGTAAGTTCCCTCTTCTCTCACACCTCAAACTTTACACCACAAATATCAGAGTACTAACAAATCGCAGCCCTCACTTCTTCTTCATCCAAAAGTTCGCCCCAGAATCCGCCACAAAATCCACAATGCGCTACGAAGTCTACCGCAACAAATCCTCCTCAGACGCAGACTTCACCGTCATCAGCGACATGTACAAACGCATCATGTCCGAGGACAAGTACCTCTGCGCCAACGCCCAGAAGAACATCCAACGCGGCGTCTTCGTCAACGGCGAGATGCACCCCAAGATGGAGCAAGGCCCGCTATTCTTCCAGAAGCTTGTGCGCGAGCACGTCACGGAGCATTATGAGAAGGAGGTGGCACAGGATCAGGAGATTTGGCCGGCGAGGCAGAATCTGCCGCAGACGGCGAGTGTGACCAAGAGTGATATCTCGTTCTGCTCAGCGGTGGACTGCTGTCAGCTCAGTGCTTCCAAGGAGATTGCTGTGTGAGTGTGATATCAAGCTGAGGAGGGAGCAAGAGGGATATGATTGTAATGACAGTTGGGACATGGCATGGGCCAAGATTGAATATTAGCGCGCAGTGGGATCAGGACATGATCTGTTTATCCTTGCTCTTCTTTACTATAGTTCTCATATAGGTTGACATTTGAGACTACAAGATGATTCATTCACTCTACCATATGAAGTGGCATCTCGTCTAACCCGCGACCCCTGTCAAATCTCAACCACTTAAGCCTCACCTCACCCTGCCGTGCCCATCAGCCGAACGGTGAGGACATGCCAGCCCCAAAACCATTTAAATAACCGACTTCGCATTTAATATAATCACCATGTGTAGGACTGTTCACCCACGCGTTTCCGGGTTCTCTTCTCCGTGACAATTCACCTCAAATCTCCTTGTAGGCGATGGCCCGTTGCCGTTTTGGATTGAGCATCCGAGGACTTCCTATTTCGGAAGTCTGCTGTGGTTGCACCAACAAGGGTTGCGCTCGGCTTCGGAGACCGGGAGATCGTCATTCTGCTGTCAGATGTAATTGCCCATGGTTCTTTGGAATAATTGTTTCATGATATTTGCCTTTGTCAACAGTTCCAGGATCATGTTCAAAGTTGAGGTCAACGAAGCTGTGGGAAACGATCATCAACCTCCTCAGTATAACAGCCCAACTATATAGTCTCCAGATCGACTCATTTCCCATGCCGTGTCCACACCCGAAAGTCCTTCTCATCCCCAGACCCGGCAGAATGGCAATCAAGACACATAGCCGGTCTAGACTGGGCACAATGCAACCCTGTCTGCCGACCATAGCTGCCGTCTTAACCTCTCCAATTCTTTCCCTTTGACAGCTTTGACAGGACTTGCTTTAATGTACATAAATAGAGCCGATCATTCCCAACTCGAGTCAGTCCCACGACAAGAGACAAGAACTAGACTTCACAGGACCTCAGACCAATTGAGACTTGACAATGAAGTTCACCTCCGGTATCGTCGCCCTCTCGGCGCTCGTCTCTCAGACCAGTGCCGCTCTCCAGCAGATCAGCAACTGGGGCACAAACCCAGGCGGCATGACCCTTCACGCCTACATCCCCAACCAAGTCGCCAGCAGTCCAGCCGTCATCCTCGCAGTAAGTCTCCTCTACCTCAAGTATCACATCGCATCACTAACACGTCCAGCTTCACCCCTGCGGCGGTTCCGGCCAACAATACGCCTCTTCAACCCGCTACGGCCAACTCGCCGAAACATACGGCTTCATAGTCCTCTACCCCAGCTCAACCCAAGACTCCAACTGCTGGGACGTCGCCACCACAAAATCCCTGACCCACAACGGCGGCGGCCAATCCCAAGGTCTCAACACAATGGTCAACTGGGCAAAGACGACCTACAACGCCGACTCCTCCCGCATCTTCGTCACGGGCACTTCATCAGGCTGCATGATGACGAACGTCATGATGGCCACGTACCCGGATGTCTTCCAGGCTGCTACCTGCTACTCTGGTGTCTCGGCTGGTTGTCTGGCTGGTTCGCCGGGTTCGAGTCCTGGATCTGCGGATCCGACATGTGCGAATGGCCAGAATCAGAAGACTGGGGCGCAGTGGGCGCAGATTGTGAGGAACATGTATCCAGGGTACACGGGCTCGTACCCTCGTCTGATGAGCTTCCACGGTTTGGCTGATACGTTCGTGCACTGGATCAACCTGGGAGAACAGATGAAGCAATGGTCCACCATCCAGGGCGTCAGCTTCGACCACAACAACACAAACACCCCTCGTTCAGGGTACACTCAGATGGTGTACGGTGATGGCACCAAGTTGATCGGCATCACGGCTCAGGGTGTCGGCCACGTCGTTCCGGCCATTGAAGACGAGGATCTGAAGTGGTTCGGCATCACCCCTGGCGGTCCCGGTAATGGTGGCGGTCCGTCTACCACAGCGACGACTTCACGGGCCACCTCAACCGGCACGACTACCCGCACCAGCCAAGCTCCTCCGACTTCGAGTTCTGTCCCACCTCCGGCGAACTGTGCCGGCCTCTATGGCCAGTGCGGTGGTGACAACTGGACCGGGGCCAAGTGTTGCTCGCAGGGAACATGCAAGTTCAGCAACCAGTGGTACTCGCAGTGCTTGAACTGAGGAGGGAAACTGCTCGATATCTGGCAGCACCGTCTCGCAGCCGGCAGTTTGATCGCGATATCTCGTACATAGCTTGGGAGAGCAAACAACCTCCCATGAACAGTAACTTATCTATCTATGCATAACAGCCTTTTGATCGTGACCTAAGCCTAGAACGCCGAAGTGATGAACACCATAACCCCTCATAAGAATACCTTTCCGTCGTTCGCTTAATCCTTCTGCTCTTCAACTTCCGTCCTCATCGTCCCCTCAATCTCCTTCTCGGTCTCCTCCTCCGTCTTCTCAAGCCCAATCCTCCCACTGCCCCAGAAGCCAATACCACCAATCACGACACAAATAAGCATGATCCCAAACATGGTCCAGAACCCAGCCCTGTACCCCTCCAACTTCGCCCTCATCGACCCCGTCCCGAATTGCTTCATATCGGCATCCGTGACCAGCGTCAAGACGACCTGCATGATCGCCAATCCGAATGCGTTACCAAACTGCGCGGCAGTATTGAACACCGCTCCTGCCAACGCATGCTTTTCCTCCGGAAACACGTCAGTGATGACAATGAGTCCCACCGTGAAGAGAATATCTGAGCTGATCGGCTGGAAGAGCTGCGCGACAAAGTGCAAGGACCAGTAAGTCTTCGCTGGTTCAGATATAGCCATGAGAAGCGGTGCAATGGCAGATAGCATGGTCGGGATTACAGCAAGCCAGAAGCCGCCGACTTTGTGCACGAAAAACCCAGTCGTGACGTTCAAAATCGTGCCGATGATGAGACTCGGAAGGATTCTGATAGCAGCCTGTAAGGCTGGAAGACTCTGAATCTCTTGGAAGCTGTATTGCCATAGTCAGTAGGTCGTTCCACAAACAGACGGAAGATTGCAGATGGGTCTTGGTCGACTTACAAAAGACTGCAGAACAACTCTAGCGCATTCAGCACCGCAAACGACAAGGCAATCATAGCAGTCACAGCCGAGAACGACCTGATTCTCCACAACGAGTTGGGAATCAGAGCCGGCTTGCCAATCTTGACCTGGCGGTTCATCCAGAACCCAAAGGCGGGGAGCAAAACCACGCTCAGGCATAGTAGGACGATGGTGTTTGGGTGCTTGATGCTGTCAATGCCAGTGCTGATCATCCTGTAAGCCACGTAAGTCAGTATTGATTTATCCAGATTTGAACCAGGACAACTTACGCCATCGACGCAGACATGACGCCCATGAACCCAGAGATCAACGCCGTGCCAACCCAGTCAATCTCCGATTTCAGCTGCCTCACGACAACCTTACTTCCACGCCTTTTCATCCCCTGCGGCCTCTTCCCAGGAAGCACAAACACCCCCATGACGGCAAGAGCGAGCGTGATGCCACCATAGATGTACCATCCCCCCCTCCAGCCAATGGTATCAACCAGAATCCCACCAAGCACCAGTCCAAAGCTGAAGCCCAGGGGTTGACTCAAGCCCAGACACGCAAAGGCAATGTTTCGACCTCGACCTCTTGGGACACACTGCGTGACCAACGCCACTGAGGCGGCGAGATGGCAGGAGAGCGCGATACCTTGGACGGCACGTATACCGACCAGGCCCATTCCCGACGTCGACGCTCCGGCACCAAGCATCAAGAGCCCACAAGCGAAAGCACCGAACAACTCAACAACTCTCGCGCCGACCAGATCCGCGATCGTGCCGGCAAGCAGCAGCGTAGCCGCCGTAGTCAACGACGTAACAGAAGACGGCCACACAGCAAGCGAGTCATGGATATGAAGCTCATGCGTAATAGCAGGGAGTCCAATAACAACCAGCCCATTCACCGCACACGTCGTGAAGTTGAGACCGGAAAGTTGAAATGTCGCGCAGACCTTCATACACGTCGTGGTCGAGGATGGATCCATCTCAGCATCTCGCTCCTCGTCTACCAGTGTCGATTCACTCCTGCCAGATTCGCTGTCGCGCCTCGTTGTGCCACTGCTTGTCGTCTCGAGCTTGTACATGTCGAGTTGGGTACGCGTATCATTGTTCCAGCTTCGTCGGTTCATCCGTTGACGGTATTGATGTTGCTGGTCCTCCTCATACTCGGTGTCGCTGCCAGAGCTCTGCGCTTGGCGGCGCTCCTGAACGTGTCGACGATCCATCTTGACGTTGAATTTTCCTTGAAAGAGCAGGCTCTCGTGAGGAAGTTTGTCTTTAATGGACACGAAAACCTTTGGTGTCACAATCGGTCGTATTGCTGGGCGTCGCCCAAAACACTTCGGTCATCCCGTATTGTCAGCGGCCGGGCCACAGCTCAGCTATAAGCACGTCCGCCATCTCACCAAGGGCGCAAGCCACTTTCCGGTATTGTCATCATCATCAGCTCCATTCCATGTCGCATATCTCAACGACACGAAACCCTCGCAAAGGGCGGATTTTCCAGGAGTAAATCCCTAAAAGGAGGAAACACTACCAAAGGGAGGAAAGATCTGATCCCCAATACGTGGGCGCGGGCGTCTGAAACATTCCATCAAGTACCGAGACTAGATCGTTGATTCGAGAGACGACCACATGTCAGACGGCGGTACTTGATTCGCTCACCCGGCGGAATGCCTCAATCGTCGCTCCTTGGCTTCGACGTCTGAACATGTTTCGAACTCTGTCGTCGAACCTCAAATTCGGTCGAATTGCTGACGAGGCTGTGCGGTGCGATCGACGGGCCTCGTATGACGAGTAAGATGGGATCAGGGCGTTGACCGCGTAGTGTCTCGCAACGCTCGGCATTCGCACCGGAGTTGACTCAGAAAAGGCGATAGATTTGACGCGCTGCGCCCGCAGCACGACGATCGCGCAAAAGTGTCCAAAAGAGGCCATATCCCTCGTCCACTGCGGCAGTTGAGCCGATCGATCCTTCGGCAGTGAAGACCCTGCTTTCCTCCTTCAATATCGTACGACCCTAAATTGGCAAACATTACGCGGCAGCAATGCGCAACCTTGCCGCGTCCCCCCATAGTGAGTACACATCAGCAACAGCAACGAATGCAATATAGAGGACTAGTGGAGGGTGAACAATAAATCATATTATATTTTCTATCTTGTCATGGGTGATGCAGTGTGCTACACACTGCTGTCAACCCAGAGCGCATCCTATGTAGGGCACGACTTTGCTTTTTGAATCCAAAAGTGATGGGCCGAACGCTTAGTTACCACCGGTAACAAACACGTCGACTTGAGTGGTGATGACCAGACCAGCCACGGCTGCAGAGGTGAGGGTCGCAAATACACCAGTGACGAGGGCGGAGAAAGCCAGGCGCGAGACGTCTCCACCACGGGACGGGGCGAGCTGTCCGAGGATACCAATCTGAATACCCAGAGAGCCGATGTTGCCGAAACCACAGCAAGCGTAGGTGGCAATGAGACGAGAGCGAGGGGACAGAACTCCTACAGGCATGGAGGAAAGCTGGCTGAAAGCGACGTACTCGTTCTAAGTCGGGAGTCAGTGACCAGTGTCAGATTATAGTTACGAGCATAAACACTTACGGTGATGACCTTCTCGGCAATGAGCCTGGAGACCTTGAGAACGTCACCGTTCTCGCGCGACACACCGAGCAACAGGGTGGGAACCCAGAACAGGTAACCGAAGATGGTCTGGAGGGTGAGCTGGGGGTCGTTGATGTTCAGGTACTTGCCCCACCAGGTCATGAGGGCGTTGACGAGACCGACCGCGGCGATGATGCAGAGAATGGAGGTCAGAATGCTACCAGCAATCTTGAGACCGAGCCAGGCACCATTGGCGAAGGCGTGCAGGGCGTTCTCAGCCTTGTGCTCGTCGTCGTCGGGGATGACGACGCGACCGGCGGTCAAGGCCTCCTCAGTCTCAGGGTAGCGAAGCTTAGACATGGCCAGAGATGCGGGAATGGACATGATGCAGGACGAGACGAGGACCTCAGGATTCAGTCCGAGGCCGATATAACCGACCAGCACGGAACCGGAGATGGTAGCGAAACCACAGGTCATGATCTGGTGGATCTCGGCCTTGGTCATGTGCGGCACGAAGGGGCGGACCAACATGGCGGACTCGCCCTGGCCGATGAAGGGTGTGGCGGCCGCAACAACGGCCTCGGCGCCGGAGACTCCCAGCATCCAGTAGACGAAGGTCGCGAACTTCAGGATAAACCACTGAAGGAATCCGATGTAGAACAGAACCTGGACGAGAGAGATGAAGAAGATAATGGCGGGCAGCACACCGAAGAAGAAGTTGGTAGTCGCCGCGACATCGGGGTCCGTCAAGAAAGCGACACCATCGCGGGCGAAGCCCAGAAGGTCGGCCGCACGATCGGCGATGAACTTGAAGATATCGTAACCGACACCAGTGCGCAGGACAAACAGGCCGATAACGAACTGTGCGAGCATGCCACCGATGACGGTACGCCAGTTGACGTGGCGACGGGACTTGCTTGTGCCCCAGAAGACCAGAAGGATCACGAAGATGCCCACGAGACTGATGGCACGGTTAGAGCGAGTGTTGTCGGCGGTTTCTTCAGTGACGAAAGTGCCCAGCAGGATCGCGCTGACGGCGACGACGGCACCGAGAGGGGTGCGCGCCTTGGCGGGAAGAGCATTGTAGATGCGGACAGCGGAGTGGCCCCAGGCCGACTTGATGGGGTTGGAGATGTAACGGCTGGGGAAGTAGAAGAAGATGATGCGCAGGGTGATTGCGAGCCAGAGCAGGAACGGCACAACCCAGTTCTTATCATCACGGTGGAGGACCAGGGATGCGATCCACCAGCCTGTGAAGAGACCGAAGATGAAGAAGTGGATGAGCGGGCGGCGGTGACGGTGGACGGGAGCCCAGCGGCCACGAGCCCAGCGGGAGTTGGACTGAGGCTCGGCGTCAGACGCGAGAACACCAGTGTGGCCCTTCTCGTTGTCGCTGTAGTCCGGTGGCATGTGCACGCCGGCCTTCTCGGTCGACACGGCGTCGTGGGAGCCGCGGGTCGTCGGGGTGGGCTGGTTGTTCAGGTGGTGACCGTGCCCGTGGTCGTGCAGGTTGGTCTGGTCGGGCACATGAGCCGGGTCGACGGTGGTGCCGGTGGTGTACACGATGTCGTCCTGAGGAGCGGCGAAAGCCGTGTGGTTCTTGTGGCCGTGGGTGTGCTGGTGAGCCGGGTCCAGGGCAGGGTCGGAGTTGCGACGCAGGGGAGTACCACTGCCGTCCACGGTCTCATGGTGAGGTTCGTGGTAAGGCTGCTGGGCCGCCGCCGGCTTGGGGTTGGTAGAATCGGCCATTGTGGAGGAGGCTGAGACAATACTCGTACAGCGAGCACACACAAGCAAGACAAATAAAGCTGTCGCGTGAGACTACTTGAGAATGTAGAAGCTGTTGTGGCGACGACGTTGAAGTCGATGTGAGAGGGTGAAGAGACCCGATGAGGCAACTCAGATGCTCATGGGATGGAATTGAAGCTTGACCCTGAGGACGGGAATGGGATGAGGGGAAGGAGGAGAGGGTGAAGGAGGAGCAGCAACTGGAGAATAAAAAGCCCAGGCCAGCAGGAGGCGAGTGACCCGAGTCGCGATAGAGACGGGAAAGTGCCTTTTGACAATCGAGTGGGTTGCGCGCCGGGGCCAAACTTTTTGCAGGAAGGTACGGACGGAGTACGCCAGGACGTACACCCTCACACGACCGGGTTGTACCTTCCTCTGCACGAGGTGTAGCCTTGGCGCGACTTCCCCATCGTAGCTCTGGACCGGGAGTCGCTCCTGCTCTTGTTTCCCTTCCCAGGCCAGCACATGCATCCTTCCTTCGTTCCTTCCATCCCAGCGCAATCCGCACCTTCGCGATAGCGCTAGTGAGGAAGCGGGCTAGCACTGGGAGGGTACTTGCCTCTCCAGATCTGTACCTGTTCATGCTTTGCAGCCCTTGTCCATGGCCTCTGCCCAATCGCCATGGCCAGAAGCATATGTTGATCAATGGCAATTCTCACTCATCCGGGTCATCCCTCGGTGACAGCGGTTGCCATCGATTGGACAGAGATGCACAACGATCACGGATCAATCAGAACCCCAGTCGACCCTGTGAATTCGCCTCTCTGATCGCGTGCCTCTACTTGTCGCACACATGCCGTCGAGCAGGTACTTTCACAAGCAAACAAGCCCTGTAATGTGGCGCTACAGTGGCCTCCTTAGCATCACACAGACAGTCACTACCGGCATTCTCCGTCCCCAAGTCGCACCTTCCTCTCCAGAACTCGTCCCAATCTGGCTCAAGCCCGCTCTGCCTACAGCGCTCATTGGCCACTGGCCCTCAAGCCCCATGTATCATAACGGAAGCAATCCTTGCCATAAGAGTTCTCGACAATCTACCGCTCTCAACTTTTTTTCTTGCGCAGTCAGGTCAAGCCATTGTCCAACGCTTCATCTGCCGTGCGCTCACAAGAAACACTGCAGATTCCCAGAATCTCCGACGCGGCGCCCAAATGCTCTCCCTCGCCTCCAATCTCCAAAACATCCACATGCACAAGTCCCAGCGATAAGCCGAGCCGCCACTCAAGCCACCAACGCTCCCCCCAATAAGCCGCCGACGTGTGCGATGCGCCCCAGCCGCAAAAGATCCCCTAGACCCGTCCTTGCTGCTTCTGGAATCCTCAGCTTGGCGGCTACTTTAACGTCGGGGAGCTAACTTATCGACCTCGTGGGGTCTGCACACCATTATCTGGGTTTCCACAGCCAATCCCGGTTCGCATATTTCCTACTGTCCCTTCCTCATGACCACCCAATCTGTGGAGAACATCTCTATTCGGGCCTGTCTTTTGGGCCCGAGAGATGGTTATCTCTTAGTGCATTTTCGCGTCTGCCCACAAATCCAAATACTCCAGCTTTTTTCTTATTCTGACCGGTGATTAGGCCCAGCGTGGTTCAGTTTCATCGTGCTGCTGCTTCACCTGTCACACTGGCGGCAACCTCCGGCCCTCCCCCAGACGCAGGTTACACGACGATCCATCCTTGGACATTGTCCCATGTCCATGGTTTGCTCCGGGGAAGACGGAGTCGAGACCCTTCAGTAATGCAACGGTCGATAAGCCGAGGACATTTCTACGCTCGTGTGTGCTTCGTGTGTCGTGACAAAAGACTCCGTCATGGCACGAGTCAGAGCTCGGCTCTCTCGGCGACGAGTATCAGCAAACCCTCAAAAGAACACAAACAGCAATTGCCAATATTCTTTGATCGGAACTCGCTGGCTCTGTCACGATTATCGGCCGGGTCAGTGAATACTCATTTCAAATTCACCAGGCGGCTCCTCCCACCATGTTCCAGCCAAGATACGCTTCTTATCAGCAACGACTTTTTGTATCGAGGCTGGAATCTGACATGCGCCAATCTGAGGCCAATGATCCGGTTGACGCTTACTCGGACTATCGAATGGATAGCTTTCCTGAGTCTCGGGATGACAACCACGATACCAGGAACTCGTACACGAGACCGAACACTGTAATTCCCAATTCCTCCACTAAAAACTCGCCATCCTTAGGTCCCGCCGCCCTGCCGCCCAGATTCCCACCCCTGCACGCTGCCCAGGGATCCCTTATCGCCAGGCGCCTCTTTCTGTGGCCCTCCCGCACGGGCGTACCCCAGTCCTCGATGCCGCTTCTGGAAGGTTGTCAGAAACTCATCTGGAGTATCCCTCAAGCCACCCAAGCAAACACGCCAAACGGATGATGGCCCATGCCACCCATGCAGGATGCATGCAAAATGCCCCGCTGTCGTGTTGGCAGGACACATGGATTTCGCACATCGCCGACGCTGTAATCAGTGTTCAGCTTTGCCCTGTCAGGGACCAGAGTGAGATGCGAGGTTGCTATCCGCCGTGCCGCACTACTCATCAGTCGGGAACATAGACCCTTGTTTGACCCTTGTCTCGAGCATGTGAGATTCTCACGATATTCGCCCAGCCTCGGATCTCGAACCGCAACCCTACACACGTTCAGCACACGCGACACAACGTCTGGCAACGCTAATGAACTATAGTGCAATCGAAACTTTTACCAACGACGGTTCAAATAGGCATCACAGCACTCAGTTGGGCTGCAATTTTACTTCCTCTGAGATACGCCAGGCCAGATCCGTAGGTCGTAGCCTATAGTTCGCAAATCAATTCCTCGGTCCATGCAGCATTGGTCACTTCCAACACCAGAACCATCTCCTAAGCATTTTGCGCTCCAGACTCAGGTCAACGTCGTCCAAATCCCAGCGTTCCAAGATCTTCAAGTGCATAGATGCCCTGTAGAAGCGAAGCAACCCGTTGTGACCATGCTGAGAGCATCACACTGCGGCACCTCGGCCAAGCTCAACATGTCTGCGATCTAAAACACCCCGGATCGCTCTACCTGCTCACATACCTCTCCTGACGCAGATCCAAACAAGCCCCTGCCTACCCATTCCACAACAATCACCTACACAAACATCCGTTCATTCCCACCACGCCTCGCCATGGACACCATCAAACAAAAGACACCAACCTCGGTCCCCAAAGCTTAGCCTAGCTCTCCTGGCTCCCTCCATCCCAAACCCTTCCCCACACTCCCCAATATCCCTTCCGTAATAGCGCCCAGCTCCTGAACTCCCAAGCTCAACCACTCTTTGACTCTCAAGCTATTACGTGAAAATAATGTCTTCGTACCCGTCGTTCCCATTTCCCCAGACTCAACCAGCAGTAGTATTCCATGGCTCCCCCTCACATGTCCATCGTGCAGGCCCTGTTCCATCCCGCAGCGCCGTTTCTGGGGTAGCCACACCACCACCGCTCTCCCCTGTGGTGGCTTTACGCCGGTCGTGCATGCATCGCCGTGCCGGCCCAGACGGTTTCAAGCTTCGATCACATAGTCTCGACAAAGAGCTAGTGACAAGGGTCTAGCAGGCCTTGGAATCGTCCGGTCGGAACCGCCCGAAGATGGTGCTGTGGGAAGCAGATAAGGTGGTACCGCATACCATCGCCTATGCTTGACCAGGGGTCACGACAGACTCGAGATAAGGAACGCGTCTGTGAAGTCGTATCAGTTCGTCACCCCTGTCAAAGCTCACATGGTCTAGATCCCGAAGAAAGCGATTATATTGTAGACTATTCGAACTCTTATCAATGTAATGATACAACAATCTCTGGTAACTCCGATGACCTATGCGTTTGTCTCATTTGCATGCTGCGGCGATGTCTGCCGCAACTGCTACCGCAGCATCCGAGCCCTTCAACGCTAAAGAAGCAACGTTTGAGTGTTATAGTGCCCTCT
Source organism: Sarocladiaceae sp. CBMAI 1973 (assembly GCA_021347865.1). Classification (NCBI taxonomy): domain Eukaryota; kingdom Fungi; phylum Ascomycota; class Sordariomycetes; order Hypocreales; family Sarocladiaceae; species Sarocladiaceae sp. CBMAI 1973. The sequence continues at coordinate 29,880 of WNLN01000242.1, forward strand.
TCTCAAGCCTCACTTGAAGCTTGTTCTGATAAAAGTTCAAGCCGTTCTTGCGTTGCTCTTAGTAGAGCGGTTTCTATATAGGAAGAGTCAGAATAAGCATATCACCGAGAGCTTGAACTTACACATTATTCCCAGATATTTAAGCGTTATTATCCTGACATCTCAATCTGCAGTCTCACAACCCGGAAAGCCAGGTCAGCTCTCCAGAATCCTGTTGGACATTGGTGATGACTGACACTTACCCGGGAAGTAAACATCTTATCAGAGCAGAAGCACTTCAATGGCGTTAACTACCTTGCATTCACTATCCTACATCAATTGATCAACTCCCTCCAAGGATCCGGGATCCGGTCGCCATCTTGCAGTCCAAACAACGTGCGGTAGAAAAAGCGCCACCTTGCCTCTTGTTGCAGATTGTCTGCATCGGCTTCTCCAAAGATCTGGTCAAGGCGTTCCTTCCAGAAATAAGCCTCTTCCTTGAGGTGATCGTGTGGACACTCGTTCGCCATCCTCCTCTTCTCCGGCTCGCTTCTACCGCGAATGCACGACCTCCAAGGCTGTCGCGGGCAGTCCGGCACACAACTCCCTACTGACGGTAATCGAATATGAGCTCTTTCAAGGTGTCCTCTGCAGTACCACGCGTTTTAGCAATCGCAAGACAAGCAAGACAGAGCTGGTTGGAAGAGGAGATGATACCTTACTCGCCCCATATGTTTGAACCCCAAGTTCCCTTGCCCTTTACAGATTGGTACATGCTCTCTCGAGGTTGAGAGTCCCGCCTTGTCAATAGGGCATGCATATCTCCTTTCCTCGAGTACGACCCTCTGTGTCTCGAGTGAGATAGGCGCCAGGGCCGGCCCCGGACCAGGTGCTAGTACCTGTGACACAGGACTAGAAGTAGTCGAGGGCGTGGTCGAGATCCCAGAACGGCTTGTTGGTATGCTTTGCGAAAATGTCAATAACGATGGATCGATTGTGCTGGCGAGCTCGCCATGGCGATTCGGGTCGGGCATTCTCCTTGCATCCGACTCCATTAATCTTTCCGCTATAGGCCGGTCATTTCCCGTCGCATTGATGAAGGCGCCTATGGGGGTGAAGTCATTGGTGTTGCTTCGGTCAGCAAGCACCGCTAGGGCAGCATCTGGACCAGCTTCTCGCCTAGTCAAGCCTGTGGACGCTCCCAGCACAGCCTCGTCAATGTATAGTGTGATGTCTTCGATCTCTGGCGACACATGGTGGCTGGAGAGTGCATCGTCGTCCAATGGATCTTGATCACCAATTGCAAGACTAACAGATGTCAGTTACACACAATCAGTGCAGAATGCATATTCAAGCCCATCAACTCACTCAAGCTCTCCAGCATACGCATGTGTATGGACCCGGTGCGGCTCATCGGGCCACTGATCAGCAAATCGGACATTATCCCTCACTTCATATCTATTGCTGAGGCTGTTGTGAGAGGCCATAAATGCAGCTGCCTTGCCGAACAAGGCGTCCGGAAGGCTGCTGCAGATGATGAAGTCGAGAGCCTGAGAGGTGAGCACAACATCCGGCAGCCCTGAGAAGGAGGAAGCTGTGGTTTGCCTATGCCTGAGCTGACGTGCGCGAGTGGCTCAAGACGTGGAGTGCGTACCAGATACTATCTGTAACACATCATGTCTTCATAGAAAGAGAAGGCATATCACCAAGTTGCTGCGTCCTCTCACCACAGGTAATTCCAAGATGCCGTACATGGATCTGGGGAGCCAGCAAAAAGTGGGCACTCTAGATGCAGGCTTAAGGTACGCAGCAACTTTGCCCAATAGCATCAAGGCCTGACATTTACGGTTGCCATCAGGCTAATGCTCAATATGGCATTGAAACCATTAAATTCGTTTTGTTTAACTGGCCAATGTGTATCCTCTAGCACTTCTTCGACACATAAGTGGCGAAACCCTCGTAGAGTTGTTTCACTGAGGACTGTGCAGGATCGACTCGGATGAAATAGCACCTATTTGATCAGCGCGTGCTGTCTTCTGTCACAGTATGATTGTCGCTTACTTAAACGCGCAACATTATGTGATTGGTAAAATTTGAGATGAATAAGCTTAGAAACTACACAACAGCTTCATCTTGACTTTGGCCTATCCTCACCCGGCTTCATCATTCAAGCTCCCATTTATACACTACCCTCTATAGATCTAAGCGCAGTCTTTACTCCACTTGTAAGACCCCTGGCACAGCTTCAAAGAATTTGGGTCATGAAAAAAGTAATTACTATAGACTATTCGAACCGTATCAATGCTATCATTGCAAACTCCGTTTACTCATGCGTTTGTATCTTTTGCACGTGCTCACTCTCCACTCCTGAACATCCGATTGAACTCCTCCACCGCGACTCCAACCATCTTGTATAGGAACCCTCTCTCGCTTCCACCGCCAACCGGAATGAAGGGACCATTAGCACCCCCACGCAACGTCAGGCTCACGCCTGTTCTCTCCTTGGCGATCGTCTGGACATCCTTCAGCGGCACGTCCCACTCGCTAGTGAGACGTCTTGATCGGATTAGAAGGATCCTTGCGAACGTGACCATGACGACCATATCCTCCTTTGGCAGTTCCAAGTGGCCAATGTACTGCTCGTCAAAGTACTTGCCGTCATCGACCTGCTTGAGCCAGTACTGGCCCAAAGCTCCCGCTGATTGTACGGCCGGACGATGCCATCATTGGGATAAAACGCGGGTAGCGTGACCTGTCCAGCTCGGACCCGTCGAAGACCGTTGTGGTGTTACGAATGCCTTCACTGACGTTGCTGGCCATGTCGAGCACGCCGACTGCAGGCTTGGTGGCCAGGCCGATGAAGCCCTTTCCGACACCCTTAAAGAAGCCCATCGCGCCCTCCTGCTCGGCGCCCTCGAGTGGCTTGCGAGCCAGACCACCGACACCAGATGCGACGCTTGTGAACAGACTGTTAGCTCCCGCAGTGACACCGTAGAGAGCATGCTTCGGCCTGTTTCGTGCGCGTGTGATACGCCGCCTGTCTTGGAATTGCTTGTCCAAAGAGGCCGCGGCGAGACCCTTGCTCAGACTTCCCGTGAACTTCGAGAAACTGTCACTGAAACCAAAGACGGTCTTCTTCGCGAAAGAAGCGGCACCCTTTGCGATGCCCAGCCCGAACTCCTCGGGCTTGTCGGACAGGATGAGTCCCTGGTACGGCTCGTAGAAGATATCCGTGACACCTGAGGAGATGTTGTTGAACAAGCCGACTGGGTTACCGAGGAAATCGGCAGATCCGAGAATCTTGTGGATCTGGCGCATGACCTCCTGGCTGTAATGACTTGTGATGTTCTGCGTGAGGACCTGGGTAGATACGCGGACATTGTCGAGCATCAGCGCATTGAGACGTAGAGGGGCATCGTTGACGTTTCCGATAGCCATGGTCATGACGTTCAGGAAGAACATGATCGGGTTGCGAGACGAGGTCTTGTCTTCGGCATTGACACGCTCCGTCCTCATGAAGCTCAGATCGATCTGCATGGGCTGGATGTTGAGCACCTCGAAGTAGATATCCTGGCCGGACTGTTGCTGTGTCGGCTCGGGGATGTCGATGTCCTCGTCGCAGAGCTTGCCCTCCTCGTCGACCAGAGTCCATGACGCACCAGGAACGTTCGAGAAGTCCAGAAGGGCAAAGACAAAGTCCTCGTCCAGGTCCACGGTCATCTGCTGCAAGAGAATCGAGGCATACTTGACGTACAGCACTCCGTAGGAGTCGTCCTTGACACGGCTGACCATGGCATGGAGCGACGGGTGCGCATCGACCTCTTGCGCCTTCTTTGGTACGACACTCGGGTATAGAATCATGGGGAACAGACCACCGTAGAGCTGATTGTCGATCTGGATCCACTTGATAGCCAGCGAGACCGTCTGGACGAGCGGCGAGTCGCTGTAGCGGAATTGCACATCTCGGAAGGTGACGTAGGCCAGCTCTCGAAGTTGAGCATTGACCAAGGAGATGCCGATGCCGGAAAGCTTGAGCTGGGCCCGGAAGGTCGCACCTGTATCCAGATCCTTGACCTCGAATGCCTCGGGGCCGGTATTGGTCCGCGACAAGGCTTTGGGCTTGTACATACTCTTACTTGCTCGGAAATTGCTCAGAATCAACGTCTGCGTCGGACCATCGGCAGCCACGTTGATGTCGATGATCTTCTGTTGGCCATCCTGCGCGACAAACTTCATGGGGATCTGGTTGCCGATCTCAGCCAGCTTCACATGTCGCTCTTTACCCGTGGATGATGCGATGATGATCTCGCGGAACTTCGCGGCGGGGAAGTCCCAGGCATACGGCATGATGCTTCGAGGTGGCAGGCGGTACCGGATCGGCTTCCACCCGCTCCGGTCTTCCACGCCGTCTTCATCAATGTTGGGGTTTGCTTGCCAGAAAGTGAACTCCGAATCACTCTCGTTGCGCATTGAGTAAGGCCAGTTCTTGGACTCCATGCTAAGGTGGATGAAGATGGTGGAGTTCTCCATCAGAATCTCGGCTTTCACAAGTCGCTGGCGTTGACCGGCCTTGGCGATCTTGATGTGCGACGTACCTATATCGGCAATATTGAACGGCGAGGTCCAGTGGTTGTTGACGCCAGGCAAGCAGAGACAAAGCTGCTTCACCGCCGACTTCTGCATGAAGTGCAAGGGCTTCAGGGCGCCCGTCTTCAGGGTGAGGTACCCAGACGAGCTGGACTCACGGACGAGGATCTCCTCGCCCAGCTTGTTCTGCAGAACAAAGCGGGGTGCGAGGGTCACCACCTTCGTGAGCTTGTACTTGCCATCACCAGACTTGACCGTGCATCCAAGATGGATTTCGGTGTTCTTGGACGTGGAGTTGAGGATCACTTCTGACGCGCTTCCTACAGCATCGAGACTTTGAGGCTTGCTCCATTCTGATTCCGCGACCTTCAACAGCGCACGGTTCCTGTGGTCGTCATTGCCGTAGGAGAACATGAACGGAAGTGCCTTCGGTCGCTCCTCATCGGACGTGTCCATCAAGGGGTGCTGACCGGCAGCAGCTTTGGCTCCCTGCAGGAATGTCTTTGCACGCACGCGGAGATCCAGACCCGTCTTGTTCAGGATCACGTACGGACTGTACACGGTGATCTTAAAGGCACCTCCGCTGTCAGGGATCTTGAAGTATTGCAAATGCAGCTGGAGAGGCAAGCCTTGTTCGTCCTTAACCACAAGGCGGGCTTCTTTACGATAGTCGTCGTTGTTGCCAGAGTTGATGATGCAGAACTCGCTCGCTTTGAAGACAGTATCTTGCATGTCGACGCTCAGCAGGAGAAGGTGAGACAGCTCGATAACGTGGACTGGGCTGACGCCACCCTTGCGCAGGAAGTTCGACCAGTCTTTCTTAGTGTTCTTGTCGTATATGCGGTACTTGAAGTCGTACGGCAGCAAGTTCTCCAACGTGACGGGCGCGGATAGCTTGACCTTCATGAAAGGGTATGATCTGGAGAAGTCATTAGTATCAGCTCTACAGAACGAAGGTGGTCACTTACTTGGTCAGGGGGTTGGCTTTCTCGTAGCGAGCATGAGCTTGGAAGTAAAAGGGGTCCCCGTTCTCTCCCTTGCACATGAGTTGCTTCGTTGGGCGCTTCAGAAGATCGCGCCACCACAGGTGCTCGCCGCTCCATTGGTAGCCAAACCCGGCGTCTGGTCGGACCAACAACTTCTTCTCGAAAGCCGCGCCGACGGGGGCCGGCCGGGATTCGCCAGGTGCAATCTTCTCAATTTTCAGGAGATGACCATCCTCGGCATCGTAGATGCCCAACTCGACGGGAATCTGCGTGGCATTCTCCACAACGAATGGCGAACGAAGTGTGACATACTTGACATTGTCAGCACCCAGCTCAACCTCCACACACAGACGGTGAAGAATATTGTCCGTCTTGGGGCGAAGGCCGTAGATATGCTCGCCCTCACGGTTGATGCTGATGTTCTTGACAGGATCGAAGCCACTACCTTCGAGCTGCACACCAACGCTGGACTGGTTCGACTCTGTGATCAGGCTCTCACGCATCTTCTCCCAGTGCTCGAAGCTCCAAGGTGCCTCTGTGCCATCCTCGAGTTTGAGGGTGATGGGTTCATCGCTTGTAGGGCTCTTGGAGTGCATGACGACGTCGAAGCCAGTGTAGTTCCTGATCTTGTACGGCGCCTCGACTCCGCGGGGCTTGCCGAGGATATCTTGTTCGGTCGTCAGGAAGTCGAACGACTTTGATGCGAGGGCAATCGAAGCCGTGGTGATTGTGACGTCGAAGGTCTTCTTAGACACAACGTCGACGGACATCAGGCCCGAAGTTGGGTCTTTGGCAACGCCGAAGCCGACTTGCCAGGGTTCAATCAGGGGCTCCCAGCTTGACTTGGCGAAGTTGTAGACATTGGAGTACATCTCGATCGAGGTCTCGGCCTTGAGGTTCGTTGACCAGTTCTCAGCCGAGGCCGTGAAGTCCTTGATACCCAGGTCAAGGATTGGCAGTTCGTGCAAATCGCCGATGACGACCACGCGGATGCCCTCCACTGTGGCAGACAGCTCCTCGTGCCTCTTCTCGGGGGTCTGAGCTGACGCGCCTGACTGCGCTGTGCGTGGTCGTGAAACGGCCGTCGACTTCCCAGCCGTTCCCTTTCCGGCATGAGTCGATCGCCCCTTGCCGCTAGCTGTCCTGGACTTCATGCCAGCATTGCGAAGCTCTTTCGCCTTCTGCTCACCGGCTGTTGCCTGCGGCTCCTTCTTGCCTGTGTCGGAAAGCTCCCCGGCTTTGCTAACGATCTGCAGCACAAGCAACACGTCACGAAGTGAGACGCGCAGGATGAGGGGCTCGACCTCCAGGTGGATGTTGGTGAGGGCAGGCTGCGAGCTGTCCATGCTCAACTGGATCGAGAAGTCGTCGATGATGCGCAGACGCGAGGTTTCGAACTTGTCCATGCGGCAGAGGAACATGCCAACCTCGGAGACCTGGAAAGTCATAGCATGCTGCTGCGAAAGCAGCATTTGTCGGACACTCAACACGATAGCCTCAGAGCTCGAGGACAGAGGATTCGCGATGAGGATGATCTGTGCATCAACGAGATTGACGCGGAAGGCGATGCTCATGGAGGACTGCTTCTCGGGTGCCTTCGTATTGGCGGCGACATCGGTCTGACCAGATCTCTGCAGATCCTGTGATTCCGAACGGCGCGTTCTTGATTCCGTGAAGGTGACTTGCATCGACTCGGCGTCTGATTCGTCCGGAGTTTCCATGAGACTCTCGTCGTCAGCAGGACCAGCCTCTTCCGTTGCAAGGCCCTCGGTGACAAACTTCTGGATAGTGAAAAGGTAGTCGAGTGCAAAGATCACCCGAGGGCTGTCAATAGTGGCCATGGCAATGAGGCTGCGCTCCCGACCACCTGACATGGTGACGCTCGCCATGAGTTGCTGGACCTCCTTGTTCGAGGACGTCATGATGCGGCGGAACTTGTTTGTTTCCCGCGGGCGACTGTCCTTGATCGTGAAAGACCGAATGAGAAGCTCTGCTTCCAGCGATCCGTCAGACAGCATCCGTGTCTTGACCTTCGTCTCGTCTAGTGAGAACTGCGAGAGACTTCGAGAGTTCAAGTCGCCCACTGGCTCGTCTTCAGGCGCCATGAACAACTCGAGTCCGATGGTGTTGACATTGAAGACAAGGTCGAGCGTGGTCCATGTCTTGTCAGCTGAGCTGAGCTCAGGACCCAGATCAACTACTGGCTGGTCTCCCTTGCCCTTGTCCTCGGCGTTCCAGGTCCGCGCCTTCTGCAGCGTGTCTGCGTCGACAGCTCGCTCTGCCTCCTCATCGCCATCTGCACTCTCGCTGACGAAGGCTGCTGGCACAGACCTCGAGATCTCCATCAAGGCCTTGACTTGGTATTGCGTGAGGCGAAGGTTGAAGTCAGACATCGACCCTTCGATCTCGGTGTCGGGCCGTTTGGAGCCAGCTTTGTGCTCGGCGTGGGTGATGTTGAAGCCAATATCCACGTGATCAATCATCTCCAACTCCTCAGACTTGTCATCGGGGTAGTGGAAGTCAGAAGTCATCCGCACGTTCCGCAGTCCAGCGGAGACTTTCATGGCAATGTCTGCATCCTCGCTGTCGTCGATCGGAGCAAACTTGTTCTGCAGGTAGATTTCTCCGAGATAGGCCGTGATCAAGTCCCTCTTTGCCTGGCCGGGTACCACATCGCGGGGGAACACCACAATGGGTGTCTTGACAACGACGTCGAATTTGGAACGACTGGGGCTTTGTTGAATCTGGTTGGCCTGGCTGACCGCCGCCTGCCGCGCCGCGTTGTAGAGGGCCTGCATCTTGCCGAACTTGACCAGGAAGTCAATGATCTTCCTGAAAGGCTCTTCAACAAAGTTGACCTTGACCGAGCCTGCACGTAGGTAGATCGACGTATCGTACCCAGGGTACGCTTTTTGGTTGGTCGAGTCGAAGGTCTCGTAACGGAAATCAGCAAGTTCATCACCTTGAATAGTGACCAGCTTCCGCAAGCTAGAGTCTTCAGATACGCCTTGGTTGACATCGTCGATCAAGGACAGATCCTCGAGTCTTGCCGATACTCTCATCGTCTTTCCACGGATGAACACACCAGCGTCGGCTTGATTGAACGATAAAGTGGCAAGGCGGATACCATCGTTGTTGAGAATCAGACGAATACTCTTCAAGTCGACCTTGACACGGATCGACGCGGTATTGGCGGGTTGGGCCTCCTCAACTGCCAGGTCCTCTTTGCCTTCGCCATCCTCGATCGCTGGCGATTCCGCAGATTGCTCGTCGTTGTTACCTCCCGCGAAAGTGACGAGTATGAAGTCCAGGAGCGTCAGCAGGGTCTTGCGTGTGACAATCAGGTTGATCGTAGAGACTTGGGCGGTGATGTTGGTCTCGACGCCCTCGTATACTGGCATGAATTCGGGTGACAGACGGTTGACCTTTGTGAACTTGACCGAGACGAGGCTGCGCCCGCTTTGCAGGTCATCGCTGTCGCCCGAAGACACAATCGACTTGAACTCGGCGGAGGGGTTGTCGACGAAGTCATCCACGGTCAACGACCCCAGAGAGACTTCGGCAGCCATGTCAAACGGCCTCGTGTAGAACTCAAGATCGAACCGTTCCGCGACCAGCTCGACCAGCAGACTGTCCGGCTTCTTCTTCTCGGGGTCGCTACGGTACAGCGATCCCTTGAGAGTGTCGACCTTGAACTTGAACTCGAAGCTGCGCTGTTGCAGCTTCAGTTGCTCCCTGTCAGCACCATCCTCGGCATCCTCGAAAGCGTCGTCTTCATCGTCCATATCGTCCAGGATGACTGCGGTCTGAGGCTGCAGGAAGGGGAACGCGGACGAATGGCGTCGATCACGTTGCGACTTTCTGCGCGACCTGTTGGTGGGTTGCACGGCAAGTGTGGAAGGTTCCGACTCTCCTTCGATCGCCTTCTTCTTGGGTTCGGCAGGTGCTTCATCATTGCCGAATTTGGGGATCGCCACGTCAATGATGCGCATGAGGTTCTTGTACTTGGAGTCCGAGACTGCGGCGTGGAGCATGGGCAGATGTCCCGAGACCTTGACCTTGGTCAGGTTTGGAGCTTTGGGGAGGATCGAGGTCTCAACCACAAAGTCGACGTTGATCTGCTCGACGATGTGGAAATTATTATCGTTGTCCCTCTCTATCAGCTGCTGTTTCGATTCTTCTATTGACGGACCGATCAAGACTTGCGTCGAGGTTAGCTTCACAATGAAGCGATCGTACATCACAGATTCAAGCGTCTTGAAGTCTTCGTCGCTGTACGCTTGTCGTTGCTTCGACTGAATATCCTTCATGGTGCTCTGGTCGACGAGCTCACTGTTGACGTGAATGTGACCAGCGTCCACGATGAGGCAAGTCGACTCTTTGCTCGTGATGCTGACGGGCACGATGATGAGTGGAGCCTGAAGATCGAGCTCGGCATTGATGGTCTTGTGCTCTTCCAAGGCGAACTCAAGGCCGGCCCGCGTCTGCTCCCGGATACCTTCAACTGTTGCTCCGGCCGACTCCATGAGTGCAGTGATTGACTCCATGTGCCTGTCCGGTGGGCGGAAGAAATCTGCGATGCCAACAACGAAGTTGGGGTTCCAGATGATCTCGAGAGGCTTCAGTTTGCCGAGGACCGCGATGTCGCCTTCACGCTCAATAGGGTTCTTCTCGACTTCGAACTCGAAGAAGGGCTCGGCTTCAGTCTCTTGCTCCAGCTCGACCAAGGAGAGCCTCTTTTGCTTCTTGTTCTCGGGCGCATCCTTGACGCGCACAATCTCGGGATACACGCTGTCCGGTGTCGTGCCATCGTTGACCCGCAGTCCTCCAAGACTGATATTGGCGAGCATCGAGTCCTTCCTCTGGAGTGCCTTGGCTTTGAACAGATCGAAGTGCAAGCTGAGCAGGTCGGTCGGGTTGTCGTGCGGATTGCGCCTCAAGGTGAAGCTACCAGTGCTGAGTGAGGTCTCGAGAGCCAGCTTGACAGCCTCGCGGGGCGTGTCGACGTCTTCGGCAAGAGCCGTCTTCTCGTCCCAGTCGATGGCCTCATACAGCTCTTTGCGCTGCTCCTCGGTCATTTGTGTATTCTCCTCATTTTGCTCGATCTTCTCTTCTGGTTTAGCACCCCACATCCACGAGAGCCAGCCTTGTTGCTCTTGCTGTTGAGGTTGCCTCTTCAGGGCCTCGGCATTCTCCTTCTTCAGCTCGTTGCGAGCGAGAGAACGCCAGAATCTCAGGTCTTCGTAGTTCAGCTTCCACTCGAGCTTGCTGAGGTCTTCTGTTTCCTCAGCATTGAGTTGTTGCTGTTGCTTCTTCTTCTTGAAGAGAGTAATATATCGTTTGCGGTCGTCTCGTCGCTCTCGGAAGTAGTCCCAGGACCACTTGCGATTCTTGTCGTGGATCTTACCGAGAACTGCATTTCCAGCGAACAGGAACCATGCTCTTGGATCTTCCTTGACGGAGACACCCTGTGGTTGCAGGCGCTTGTACTCTTGGTGGCGGATGAAGTAGTGGAAGAGGTCAACCATCATCAAAGAATCACGATACTGATCATCGTCCAGCACAAGACCAATCTCTTCGAAGAGAAGGTTGGCCTTGAACTTCGGCTTGCGAACATCTCCAGACTTATCCAGCTCGATCTTTGCCTGTCCGCTGACGGGTTTCAAGATGAATTGGTGGCCAGCCGAGGCGTCACGGTTCTGTTCAATCAGTTCCTTGAATTTGCGGACCATTTCCTCGTGCGACATCGGCTCGTTGTTCTGATCCAAGGCCTCGCGACCTGTGCCGAGGAGCTCCGAGTCCGTGTTCCAGTACACAGCGAGTGCTCCCAGCTTGGCGAGCTTGTGAGTGACGGTCGTGGACTCCTGGATGAAGGTAGGCTGCCACTCGCCGTTGGTGCTGACCGCACTGAGCTCCTCGAGTGTGAGGCCGAGTGAGAAGGGGTGGCCGGGCGCAGAGATGGAGTCTTCGTATCGAACATGGACGTTCTTGACCGTGACCTGCAGGTTGTCGATGATCTTTGTGACAAGACTTTGGGTGAAGCTCTGGCTCTTCTTTTGTTCCTCCTGGCTCAAACCCTCAAGGTTTCGTTCCTTGAGAAGTTCAGCGCTGTCGAGCTTCTCCATCTTCAGCCTCTGCTGCCGCCTGTCCTCCTCCTCCTGGTCGTACTCGGCATCTTCCTTCGGGCTCGCGAGGAGGTAGACATCTTCGATGAACACTTTGACTGGCGCGCCCCGAAGATTCGACCAGGGAATGACGAGAGTCAAGGCACCAAGGTGACCCTCGACAACGTTGATGGGAAGTTTCAGCTGGTCGAGCGCTTCGCGTCGGAGTTCGAGGTTTCGGAGCTTGACGTCGCCGGACCAGATGCCGACTTTGAGCTGTGTGGGATCGAAGTTCTTAACGTACATGCCAAGGAAGCGATTAAGCAACCCGGCGACGAGACCCTCAAGCATGTCGGTGAGTGTTGTGCCGTAACCCGGGCCGGGAAGAGAGCGGGAAGGGTAGGGTCGGGCGTAGGTGAGGGAACTCTCAAGACGACGACATGGGAGGTTGAATTGCGATTAAGCTCGCAGGTCGTCGGTCAATATGGGCGGAAAATGTTGGACGAGAGTGCCGCGCAGGATTATCGCAGCTATGGTGATCGAGTGTCGATTAAGTCCCTTTGGGTGAGTGGTGGGACACGGACAGTCGTGAGCGACGTGGGCTGTCTGACAGTTAGCGAAAACGACGGGGACACAGCTCGTCAAGAGCTGGACGAAAACATACGCACAAATTAGTTCACTTCGGTGGAATGAGGTTGTTGCTGGAAACACAAAGGAGTACAGGTCGGAAGAAGCACAAACTGAATGCGATAAGCAAGGGAACGCGAGGCAGGGCACGATGGAAACCAGCTTGTGTGGAACGGACCAGAGGAACCGGCGTACTTTGCGAGTGTCAGGTACCCGCAACGGACGACGAATCCAACATGATGGACTGTAGATGACGCCATTAAGTTTGGTGCAGTTAATGAGCGTCGTCGATCACCCCGCTCTCGCTGTCGTTAGGGCTGTTTTAGGCACATCAAGAGAACTTTAGTGGGATGTTGTCGGGCTCGGCAGCGATGAGGACGTCTGTGCTCACTGAAGTTCTGCTCCTTAACAGCGAGGGTGCACCGGGCGTGCGTGCCTCGGCGGGGTAACACGTTTTGCTCAGCCACGGACGGTACGAAACAGTAAGCTTGATCTGCAACGGCGCTGGGGTGAACCATGATTCTTCCAGAATTCGGCGAGTTGCCAACATTCACGTGTCACTACGACAAGGGACGCGCCTCGCGAAAGAAGCAAGCACTTATGAAACCGGAATGGGAGATCCAGGGCGCCGAAGCACAATGCCCGTGATCATTCCACTGCAGCTCACAGCGTCCTCTAGTATGAGAACACAAGGCAGCTATCAGGGATGGCATCGATAAATGCTAGCACTCGCAACAGCGACGAATCCATCACCAGCCTGTCCAGCATCAGTTGTCGTTCAGGCCTCGGAGCTATCATACCTACATGGTCGGTTTCCAGGCTCATGTCGCAGGCCTGATACAGCCACAGAGCCGGCCACTGCAGCCACTGCAGCCACAGCTCCCAGGGCGCGTGCCTTGGCTCGAGGCCCTATTACGTCACGAGCCCGATCTACCGATCCAGCTCCTTGACACAGCTTCACAAGGTGATTTCGGGTTAGCTGCAGCATCGGATTTCTGGAGCTGCCTGTCTGAATACGATCTGGACTGCTGGGCCAGATCGCCAGGAGAGCTGCTCTTAGCGACACCTGCCAGTGACTGCCCGCGCCATAGCTCCCCAGAACCAAGTACATGTCCTACCTACCTCCATTCGGGCGATTAGCTCCGGTTTGCCAATGTCGTCACCGGCTTGATAGCTCCTAGACCTCCTCGTACCTTGAGCTTCCAAAGTCAATCCAAGACAACTTAACTGAACGTCCGTTCTCTGCGAATTGGCTTTCTGATGCCAGTGATTTGATCGTGATACTCCATCGCACAATTCCGAGAAAAAGCTCCAGTGGCAGGTGTTCTCTCACAGAAACCTGTCATTGACGCCCTGCCAAACCCCGTCACGCGACTCAAGAGCTGGTCTTGCCGGCAATTCCGGACTTGACTTTTCTATCTTGGAAAACAAAGACTCAATTGGACTCCTGAACACTATTCTAACCATGTTCCGTGTCTCGCGAAGCTTCTCTCGCCTCCAGGCCCTTCCTCGGCGCCCAGCATTGACTGCCGGCACGCGACCCCAGTCGATCATCGTCTTTCGCCAACCCCACCAAGCTCTTGTCCCGACTTCTCTCGTGCAGAGAGTCGGCTTCGCCAGCAAGAAGGATGACAAGGCCGACCCTCCGCCACCGAAGCAGCCGATTGACTACGAGCGGGAGCGAGAGCTTGGCCAGAAGAAGCTCGAGGCGCGTCCCAGTGAGGTGTCGACTAAGAGCTCCACGACGAACGAGCTGAAGACGCCAATTGAGAACACGGCGGGAGATGCGATTCTCCAGAATGAACTGAAGCATGATATGGTAGGTTCTTAACTGCCTGGCTGGCTGTACGTACTGGGTAGCTAAATATTGCACAGGGCATCATCAAAGAGACATTCAGTCTCGACAATGTTCCACACGAATCGAAGGTCCTCGGACTTGCTGGTACCATTCCATACTTTGCTACTTCGCTTTCGACCATCTACCTCAGCTGGGACCTGAAGCAGACTGTGCCTACGGGCAACTCACTGTACGACGCCATTGCCATTGACCACGGCACCGCGCAGTACCTCCTCAGCGTCGTGGAGCCGGTCCAGCTGGGTTACGGTGCAGTTATTATCTCATTCCTCGGCGCCATTCACTGGGTAAGGCTACTATCACTCTGCAAATGGACCTCCAATGTGCTGACCAGTCCATGCAGGGGCTCGAATATGCTGAGAAGAAGCCACACCCGGAACGAACCAAGTTCCGCTACGGAATGGGCCTGATCGCTCCCATCGTCGCATGGCCCACGCTGATCATGCCTGTCCCGTATGCTCTCACCACACAGTTCCTGGCCTTTGTCGGTCTCTACTTCGCCGATGCCAGGGCCACGACTCGCGGATGGGCACCAACCTGGTATGGCTCCTACCGCTTCATGCTGACTGCCATCGTCGGTGTCACTCTGTTCATATCACTTGTGGGACGACAGAAGATGACTCAGGGCAACGCCTTGACACAAGAAGGTCTGAAGGAGCGTCTTGAACAGACGGGCAACGCCGATCACGAGACCGATTGGGCGAAGCTCGAAGAGGAAGAGAGAGAAAGGAGGCGAAAGGAGAAGGCCGAGGCAGAGAAGAAGGCCAAGAAGGAAGCTGCCGAGAAGAAGAAGAAGGGCAAAGATTCCAAGAAGTCCAAGGATGGCAAGTCAGATGAGGGCAAGGCCAGCGACAGCAAGAAGGATGATAAGGAAGAGGATGACAGCAAGGATGACAAGGAGGAAGATAATGAAGACGACAAGGCTGAAGAGAAGGAGGAAGATAATGAAGACGACAAGGCTGAAGAGAAGGACGATGGCGAAGACAAGGACAACAGCGAGGGTGATGAGGAGAGCGACAAGGAAGGCGAGAAGGATGATAAGAAGGATGATAAGAAGACAGACAAGAAGGATGACAAGAAGGACGATAAGAAGGAAGAGAAGAAGGAGGACACCAAGGGCGACAAGAATGCAGATAAGAAGGACGACAAGAAGGACAACAAGGAGGGTGACGAGGACGGCGAGAACAGTGGTAAGGACGAGCAAGAAGGCGATGAGGCAAAGGACGATGAAGAGGGCAAGGCCGACGATGACTCGGATGACAAGAAGGGCAAAGACGATGGCGAGAAGAAGGACGACAAGAAGAGTGACAAGAAGTCCGGCGGCGACAAGGGCAAGAAGAAGTAATCACCGACTTGGCATGATATGGCATGGCGTTTAGCAATCTATTTCGAATTACAGCAGAGATCATTAGTTTTTGAACAATACAGAAGCGTACAAAAGGCCGCACGGTTCGCATCGGTAATAATCCTTGGATGCGAGATCCAAATGCTGACCTGCTTAACTACTACCGTATGTTAGGTGAGACACAACCAAACTCTGTAGCACCGAAACAGTGGTACCGCAATGAAGTAAGCAGGCAATATCGATCCCAGCATTCTTCCACCATGCCCATTCAGTCACCAATGCAACTGCCTTACCTGATGCAACAAGCTGACAGCCGATTTCGCAGCTCACCACATTTCACCATCTCCCGCCATTCCCCTTCAATAAAACCAAATCAACACCACTACAACCACCACCACCGCCACAAGAAAGCCACTCACTCGCACAAACAAAACAATGCCTCCCTTCAAACTCACAAAGTCCCACGTCAAATCCTCCTTCTCCCCTCTCCTCGAAACAACAAATCTCCCCCTCCGCGCCGTCTTCTTCAACAACTCCGTCCGCCAAAACATAACCTGGACAATCACCGGATCCGGCCACGCCCTCGCCGGCACACGCCACACAATCCAAGACCACAGCGAAGCCTCCTTCAATCGCCTTCTCAAACTCCTTGAGAGACCGATCCGTTTCGAGATTGTGAGGGTGATTGTTGATTCTGAGCCGGCGGAGGAGGAGGAAGGTGGTGGCTGGTGGGCGAGTGTTGAGATGGTGGGTTATGCTGATAGGAAGACGGGAGGGTCGTATAATAATGAGTATGCCATGTTTGTCAAGTATGATGACGAGGGAAAGATCGTGGAGATCAGGAGCTATCACGATACTGCGTTGGCAGAGACCTTGCTGGCCGAAGATGAGCCCAAAGCCGAAGCTGCCAACAAGGTCTAGTATTCAAAGCGTTCCGTCATGGATGTACTGAGAGAAATGGGACATGACAGTGGCATGTGTTCAAGTGATGGATATATTTACGATTAATATGTAATGTGAAGTCGTCAATCATGCACAGCGACTTGGAGTCGCCCTCCTCGTTCCCACTCCCAGGGAACCGATGCCTCCGTTGCGCATCGCGAGCTGCATGCATCAGCAAAGCAAAAGGGTATGTCTCCTCAACGCCATGTAAATGCACTAAACCCGCTACCGGTGCTGTCCTCTGCACGCCAGCTCCACGTTACAATGTTCGAAAATGCATGGATAGACATCATTGGGCCGGACAAGTCGCTCCCGGACATGCTCAAGGTCTATTCATACCTTGCTTTGCCTGATGAAAAGCACAATTAGCAACAGTTACTTACGATCATTGAAAGTCTACTCACCTTCATCTGCTCGATGCGAGCTTTCAGCTGGCTGGTGACCTCTGCCGCCCGCTTCCAGCTCTCCACGCCTCCGCTGGGTTGAGGAAGGGATGAGGTCGGTCGTTCCCTAGTGATGCTGACCCCAGACTCGCTGCCTTCTTCGCGGTGAGAAGCTGCACTCCTGAAGCCTCTAGCCGGAGAGCCGCGGCCTGACGATGCCGAGTCACCAGCGTAACGCATGTCGGGGCTAAGCTTAGTGCGTGCGAAGGCTGGTGGTTCTCCATTCTCCTTCTCTTCTGACATCGTGCTCGTGAAGCTCATACGGTTCCTGCCAGCCGCGGATCCGGTATCGCGATATATACCGGCATCATCATGGGTTGGTGACATAACAACTATGCGATCAGTCAGCATCGTTTATCGTCACGAAGGGCCAGGTGACCTTACCTGGGCTGTGTGTGCCAGAAGCACTTCCTAGACCTTCAGCACGGCTCAACGCTCTCTTTAAGCGCTCAAGCTCGCGCCGTAGTCGCTCGTTGGTTTGCTCCTTTGCTTCCACATCACTGCGGGCTCGGACGAGCTGCGTCTCCTTCGCCTTGATACTCAGAACATCCCTGGTGTGGTCCTCGATGAGACCTGCGTTCTGGTTCTTCAGCTCCTGGATCTCTGACATGAACTTGCTTCGTTCCTGACGCATGTCGTCGACTTGGCGAGACAGTCGATCGTTGGAAGCACGCAGCTCTTCCAGCTCGGCTCGCTCCACAGCGCTGAGGCCACTGGCAGCCGGAGGCTCCGAAGGCGCGGGAGCTTCAGACGGCATGACGGGCTTGGCGAGCGACCTCCCTGCCAGACCTCGAGAGACTCCGAGCCGGGGCTGAGGCGGCGGTGCGGCATCGTCGTCGGGCATGACCGGTGGTCCGGCCGGTGGTCGTCGCGGAGAAGAAGCCCCGGGTGGCCCTGCAAGTCGCCTCTGCGGAGCTTTCAGGCCACTCAGGCCGGACGGCTTCGGCACGCCCACCTTACTGGCGGCTGCCGCAGGTCTTGGTGGAGGTGCAGCAGGTTCCGGCGATGGTGGCATTACAGCAGCAGCTGGCTTCCTAGCCAGTGGCTTCTTGCCTCCGACGACCCTCTTGCCCGCGGGAGCAGCCGGTTTGGGTGGTGGCGGCGCGGCCTTGGGCTTCTCCTTCGCCTTCACCTCTGCGCTGTCGAAGAACTCCTTGATCTTTGTCTTGCGGATATCATCGAGACCTTCGAGGTGCGGCGTCATGGCACGCTCGCCGATGATCTTCATGATGGTGCCGAGAACCTCTGCGCCTCCATCACGTAGCGCTGGGCTAGATTCAGAGAGGAGCTTCTTGCCCAGCTCGCAGATCGAGACGATTTCCGGCTTGGCTGGAACGTCCCGCGTCGTTCGCAGGCAGCGAATGAGGAACTTCATTGTGCCTTCCTTGACCTGGGGGTTCTTGTTGCTGAGATATGCGGTGATGTCTTCGAAGCATTCGGTCAAGCTCGTGGACATGAACACCGCATCCAAGGCGGCACCGAGGGCATCAGACACGGTGACCTTCTTCTCTTTCAGACGATCCATGATGGGCTGCATCACGACGCCGCGGTATTTCCCGTAGGACTTTCGGAGACCCTTCGCAAGTGCCTCGATACAGAGCGCAGCTTGCGTGACAACAGCCACGTTGGCGTCCTTCATACACTTGGCCAAATCACGGTTGACCTCGTTGAAGTCGCTGTCTTTGATGCGAGGCACATCGATGGCCGTGAACAAGCCGTCGACCGCCTCTTTGCGGTCCTTCCATTTCGAAGATGCGAGCATGTCGGAGAAGTTGGCTGGGATTTTCGATGACACGTCCTGTGGTTCGGCGAGGTCGAACGCGTCCATCTCGGGTGCCGCATCCCCTTCCTCCTCGCCCTCGTCCACATCCTCACCTCCTGCGGGCGCGGCTTCAGCAGCGGCCTGTTGCGACCTCAGGAGACGCTCTTGTTTCGGTGGTGCCTCCGCCTTGACCTTCTCGAACTGCGCCTCGAGGTCAGTCTGTTGCGTTGGCTTCAGCTCGCCCCAGAACATGGGCTTCATGGCCTCTCGCAGCCAGCGGTAGAGCTCGACGGTGAGATTTGTCGCCTCGGCTCGGATGTTCTTGTCTGCCGCACCGAAGACCTTTGGTAAGGTCTTGAGTACTGGTTTCGGATCGACGACCTTGCAGCCGTAGTTGTGGATGATCTGTGTCAAGGCGTTTAAGGTTGCCGCGACGTTCTTCGGCACCTTGTTGGCCAGGACCGGAAGGACATCCTCGACGACCGGGTTCGCAACATCAAGCTCGATGTATAGAAGCAAAACCTCTATCGCGTTCTGCTTGATGGCGGCTCGTGTTGATGACAAGGCCTTCTCGCACATGGGTGTGATGGTGTGGTTCCTAGTCCTCAAGCAAGCATCGCGGCCGCCGTACTTGAGAAATGCCGCGAGAGCGATGATGCCCCTCTTGTTGGGCAGCAACAT
>WNLN01000243.1:0-49121 GCA_021347865.1 Sarocladiaceae sp. CBMAI 1973
AAGTGACGGAACGAGAACCGCTACATGTGTATCTGTCGCGGGCTCGACCTAGCAATACTCAATACATTGAGATATGCTAGGGTACGTCTCATTCATACAGTAGCAAACGGGGGGAACCTACGATGCGCAAGCATCTCTATTTTTTTGTTTCCATCTAGTTCTCAAAGTAATCGGATCATGTGTCGACTTGACAGACCACGTACAATGTGTCGCCACTCACGATGGGACGAGACTGATAAGGGTGACTCGAAATTTGTCGCCAGCTTTGACTTCAACAGGGCTGTCGCTGTTGCGAGGCTCGCCGTTGTGCAGGGTATAGGGACGTCGGCCACTGGGATTAGGGTCGAATTTGTAAGTTGGTGTTTTGGGTGAAAGTGGTGATGACTGTCTTGTGGACTGGGTTGTGGACATGATGATGAGATGGATGCGCGCAAGCAGAAGATGACGAGTCGTGATTGGGATGATGGGGAAGTCGGAACCGCGAAGTGTCAGAACAACCAGTATTGATCATGCCGCCCAGAACCAGGGCAGTAATTGAGTCTTTCTTTGATCTTCGGGCTTTAGCAAGGTCATTTTCCCGACAGGTTGCGAGCGTAGTTTGAGTGATCATATCGACCTTGGCGAGTGCTCATGATCTCTGATTGACAAATTCTCGGGCATTTACACTCAGGGTACTAGTCATGACATGTCTACTCGGAAGTATTTGTGTTGTTCTCACGTCGAGCTAGGCTGCCTTGAAACGTATCTACCGACATCTTGTCAATCTCTTTGTTCCCTCGCAGCTCCACGGCGAACAAAGACGGGGAGTTACCGTCTTCACATGTCGAGTACTTAAATGACTACAAAGTTCAACTGAACTTGATCAAAGACTGCAAGTGAGCCATTCTCAAACATGTCACCTTTCAATCACGGTACAGGGATAGTGAGTGTTGGCCCGGACGGGATGAAAGGGTCGGACATGTGATGACGTTCTCGGTAGCCTTGTGTGAATCAAAGCTGCCCACGTGAGCCGCACAGCATTCAAAGCGATCGAGAAGCCTTTTCGGGGAGGCAGAACGCGGCTTAGTCACTTTCGAAACCCAGTCACCGTGTTGATGATTAAGGTGGATGGATGTAATATACTCTTGCCCTAGACAACTTCTGTTCACTTTCTCAGCTACTTCGACCACGCCTAGACCATTACAATCTTTCCAAAAAGAACACATCTATTACACGCAAGTAACTACCGGATTCACTTCAACTCAAGCCTTTTGCTTAATATGTTACCCCCAATCACGTTCTTCGAGGAAATCAATTCCCCAGCACGGTGAGGGTCAACGAGAAGTTCGAAATGAAGGTCAAGAACGACTACATTATGAAGAAATCACATGGAGACATACGAGTGGATGTCGTCTTAGGAGTTCCTGGATGGATGAAGGGACCTTTCCCCCTCAACAAGGACGGTACCCAGCATGCGGATGCCAGCGGCATTGTGACATTCAGGCACAACGTCTTCAAGCCTGAAGCTGCGGGCGAGACGAGCAAAGCCAGGCAATGCACCGCAGGTCTCTCCATAAACTCACTATGGTGGAAGATGAATATTTCAACAATTTGTAAATCCTGATCTGAAGTGAATCTTGTCTGCCATTGTACATGCGCGTCTTTTGGAAGATCCAAAGCTACCCTGACACTTTCAAAAGTGTACAGGGTAGCTTCACGGGATTCGGCACCTTGGTGACCGAAAAGGGTAAAACGCGGAACGGGCAGAGTCGGATGAACCAGAACTTCCGAAAATCTCGGATGCAATGGCAAGACAACAACCAACTTAGATTACAAAATAGCGACTATCATGGCATGTAGGATAGCAAACAAAATAGTGAGAACTACAGGCACTAGAATAGTCGAGAGAACAGCAAGTAAAAAGGCCGATAAGATAGTAGATAAGATAGCAAGCAAATTGGTGAGCAGGAGACCAAGCTCCGAACTAGCAGCGCCAGGTCAACCGCGATTTCCCTGTCCCGAACTTCCGCTCTCCATCATCGGCTTCATGGACGACGACGGCATCCCATATGTGCGCCCGCGCATTGCCAACGCTTGCGACGGCTGTAAGGCAAGAAAGGTCAAATGCGATGGAAAGCTTCCTTGCAGTTATTGTGCCCGAAGAAAAAGGGCACATGCATGCACCTATTCGCCCCAAAAGCGTCGGAGGGCGACGCGGGAAGCTCCTACACCGGTGTCGCGGCATCACTCTCACAATGGCTCCTTAATGCACGATTCGCCTATGCATGATGCATCGCCTTCAGCTCGTGGAGAGATTCATACGCCTTCAACAACGCGTGAGGATCGTGGAGGACGCGACGGTGGAGAAAGCCGGCCCTCGCTCGAGGCAGAGGCCGACACGGAAGTGCCGCGAGAAGCCCGGCTGGTGTGCGATGCGCAAGGAAAACTCATCTTCATCGGCGACTGCGCTCCTTTATCCTTCTTTCAATCAGTCCGTCAGCTCGTGACGACAAGGGTCGAGTCGAATGCGTTTGCGCCGGAATCTAGTCGCTTCTCGGTCCTGGAGGTCTCCGCCCCTACGCAGCAAATCGCGAGACCAAGCAGCCATGGTACGCCGGCGGTATGGCCAAACACAGTCTCTGATTCGGTTCTGCGATACTTGTCTACTACGGCTGGTGTGATCGACCTTTTCGACAATGCGCGACTACTCGACGATATGCAGTTGTGGGCGAGTCTGGATCGGAAGCCGTTGGGCTCCACGAGCATCATCAACTATCTCGTGCTGGCCATTGGCATACGGACAGAAGATGATGCCAAGTCTGAGGAGTACTTCGAGTATTCACGCGAGAGAGCATTGACTGGGTTGAGCAATGATCTCAGCGTGGCGACCGTGCAAGCTTTTGCGTTGATCACGATGTACATGCTCTGCTCGTGTCAGATCAACGGCGCATTCCTCTACTTTGGCATCGCAGTACGGGCGGCATACTCGGTCGGTATTCACAGGACAGAAGTCAACGCAAGGTTTGGACCGGAAATTCACCTGCAGAGAGATCGTCTGTGGAAAAGTCTCCGTGTGGTCGATCTTTATCTCAGCACTTCGATGGGACGACCACCGGCAACATCGGATGTCGACTGCAGTGTGCCCTACAAAGCGAACGCCAACGACGGATCAGAAGCTTTCGATATACTCAACGCGTCAGTGCAGATCTTGCTCGTCATCGAGGGCATCGTTGAGGAGATCTACTCGCGCAAAAAGATCTCTCTTCAATTGACAGAGGGAATATCAGTCCAGCTGCGCGAGTGGTCAAACAAGTGGCTACATCGACTCAAACAGGTCGAGCCCGATGGAGCATGGAACTACGACTACAACGGCGCCTGCCAGGTCATGTCGACGTACTATTACGCTGTGATGCTGGTGTCACGGCCGTTCTTGATGTACGAGCTCTGCCGGAATCTTGATGGCCCCCAGGCGAACGGGAAATCTATGGCTACTGGGAAGTCGCGGTTGGCTGATGCCTGCATTGATTCGGCGAGCTTGATGGTAGACTCGATTCAAGATGGGATCAGTCGCTATGCGTTCAGTGGGGTCAATCGGGTCAACAGCAGCATGCCGCTGCTTGTGTAAGTCTCCTCTGCAACTAACCGTACAAGGTGAACATGCAGCTGACTGATTCACAGACCCTGGCTCTTTGCCTCATCGTTGGTACTAGGTGTCGGCTTACTTGGCGGGTTTGGCCATGTCCTCGAAAAGCGCTGTCGCCAATCGATTGAAGCGCTTGACCACTTTGCGAAGCACAACGCACACGCTGAACAGTACTCACTGATAGCCCAGTCATTGCTATCGGTATCACTCGATCATCTCGAGAAAAGGGAACTGCAGGAGAGGATGCAGCGCACGGAAAATTCGAGCCAGCTCTTTGGACTTCTTCCGCCGAGGCGACCACTGGACTCTCCCGGCAGCAACGGCACGCCGCGACAAGCCAGCACACCAACAGCAGTCACACCTCGTGCACGAGATCATCTCGATAGGGACGGGATGCATCAGCACACAAGTCTCTTATCAGTCGGATCGCCATCTCTGGGTGAGGTGGACTCGGCATTCCTCGGCTTGTCGGATAGTGGCGGTCTACAGAGCATGGATGGCGGATACTGGGGAGCGGGTGTTGGTAATGACGCGGATCAAGCTTCTGCACTCAATCTGTTCAACCTGCTGGATTCGGGAGGAGGCATTGACCTGGCGCATTACGTATGAATTGGATCTGTTTCTTGTATTCTGAGGGGTCGGACTCTAGACGGATGGAGCCATGGCCCTCTCAAGGTTGGTGTGCGGCCTTCCGCTGACCACATGCGGCTTCTCGGATGCCCGAGTTCTACAGATCTTCGATCCGCACAAGGGCTATGGTTACAAGCAATTGTCACAGGCGTACTAGCAGAGGTGTACTTGTATTGTTATTTGTATTTTGGTACATAGACTTGGATCTACAGAACGCTTCGCAAGATTTGCATGAATTTCCAAACGTCCTCGAACCGTGAGTACAGAGGCACCGGTGCCACTCTAATGACATTCGGCTTCCGCTTGTCACAGGCAACTCCATTCTCCTCCAGCGCAGGCATGACCTTCTCCAAAAGTCCCTCTCTGAGCAGAACACTGAGTTGAGTGCCGCGCTGGTGAGGGTCACTGGGTGTGATGATTGTGAAGTAGGGTGTCTCCTCCTTGGACTCGGCGTTGATCTCGTGGAGAAGGTGCTCCGCGTAGGCGGTGATGACGAGGGCTTTTGAGCGGATCTCGTGCATGCTGGTCTTGTTGAAGACGGAGAGGGCGGCTGATAGACTGGCCAAGTCGATGGCTGAGGGGTTGGAGACTTGGTAGCCGCTGGCGCCAGGGCTGGGGACGTAGAGGTTGTCCATGTTGAAACGCACGCTCTTGTCGCCGCCGTACCAGCCGGACAGACGGGGGCGGTAGGTTGGCTTTTCGGCGCCGGAGGCCCATTCGACCTTTCCGTGGCGCTCGTGGACGTAAGCGCCGGCGATGGAACCAGGACCGGCGTTGATGTACTTGTATGTGCACCAGCAGGCGAAGTCGACGTCCCAGTCGTGAAGCTTCAGCTCGACGTTACCGGCAGCGTGGGCGAGATCCCAGCCGACAACGATACCGCGTTCGCGTGCGTAGGCTGTGATCTTGGGCATGTCGAAGAGCTGGCCGGAGTAGTACTGGATACCGGGCAAGAGAATGAGAGCAGTCTCCTCGGCGTGCTCATCGATTGTGGCGAGGACCTTTTCGGTTGAGATGAGGTAGTTGTCGGGCTCGATCTTGACCATGCTCTTCTCAGGGTCCAGACCGTGCCAGACGACCTGACTCTCAATAGCATAGTGGTCACTCGGGAATGGCCTCCACTCCAGGATGATCTTGTGACGCTTCTCAGTAGGCTTGTAGAAACTGGCCATCATGAGATGCAAGTTCGCAGTGAGAGTGTTCATGATGACAATCTCATGCGGTGACGCGCCAACAAGATCTGCAGACTTCTTTGCGCAGTCTTCAGCGAGATCTTGCCAGCATGTGAGAGGTGAATCGGCCATCTCATTGAAGTGGCCGTGAACACCGATTGATGCCCATGTCTCGAGCTGCGCATCGATGTAGCGACGAACAGCCTTTGGCTGAGCGCCGAGGGAGTTACCGACGAAGTAAATACCCTGCTCCTCATCGGTGGACTTTGCGTCACCATTTGAGTGGCCATTTGTGCCATTTTGAGGCTTCTCTGCACCTGAGCGCGGGGTATCAGTACAAAAGTCATGACGCTTTGTGAGACCCGATTTGAGTTTGCAGGGATAAGGTTACTTACCAGGGATGCGGCCATCGAGAGCCTTCTTCTTCAGTGATCCCTTGGTGGGAATGATGAATTCATCGCGGAGATGGCGTATTGAGTCTTGGGAGTCGAGTTGCTGTGCGAACTCGAGGGTGTTGGCTGAGGAAGGGAACTTGGCGGGCGACCCGCCACGAAGGCGATCGACGAAATCGGTGAGACTCATTTGTGATGAGCAATCAAATGATCCGACTTGATGGTGTGATGATGAGATGATTTTAGGTGAGATGTTACCAAAAAAAGGCGTGATCGTGATGAAGAAAGAGGAGTGAGAGGAATTGATTGATGGTGAACTTCGGAAACGGAAGACGCGACAACTCACTTTATGCTCGGCAGGGTCAGGCTTGAGTTCACTCCGATACTGGAGGGTCTGAGGTGATTAGTGCATCCGCAGTCCCGTATCTCGGAGCTTGAGCTTCTGGAATCTTACTAGAGTGAGTTTAGAGCGTCGCATCTTTTCGGATCCAACGACTAAGCACCACCAAGACACTCAATTGAATTGGTCGCGACGTCGGGATCTCCACCGAAGTCCCGTCTTCCGAACATCCGATATCGAATCCCTACCGTTGTCCCGAATACTTCCCTCTTTCGACCCATACCAAGCGCAACGGGCCACATGATTCGCAGCCAATGCGCTACAACCATGCGTCATTAACCAAAGCCGTTAGACGCCGTTCCTGGTTTTCTTCTCTGGAGCTATTACCAACTGTCAGAAAAACAGGAAGGTCGGATCACGGGCACCGGCTGGTCCCCACAGCGGAAGTCCGAAGGCAAGGATGCAAACGCACGGATGAATCGCTGATGGGAATGTGTGGTTTGTCTATAAACCTGTTGCGAGTGACTTGCTGCTTGTTTGTTCCTGACTACTGTGATACACTACTCTACAACTTCAAGACATTTGTTTGCCATTTAACTTTGCATCGTGAATTTTCGTGGTCGCTCCCCAACGGCTTTCCTACTCTTGCATCTGTCTATAATCCGCTTGCATCGCTTATAGCCTTTACACCATGTCGCCTCACGCAGTACCAACACAAGACGCTGCGAGCAGCATACGAGATGAGCTCAAGAGCTTCTCGGTCACGAAGAATGCATTCTTACCACACAACCGTCCATCAAAACTTTTGAAGGACTCATATTACGAACCTTGGGAAATCGTCGCACACAACCTACCACAGCTCATCAACGAGGACAGAATACGCTCTGCCATCGATGCTCTTCCTATCTTGTCGACAGATCGCCTGCAGTCTGAGTCTGAGTGGAGGAGAGCATATGTTATCCTGGGTTTCTTCACTCATGCCTACATGTGGGGTGGCGAACAACCCGAAGAGGTCAGCAGACTACAAGAGACTTGGAGAAGAACAATCACTAACATTGAATCACAGATCCTCCCTCCTCAAATCACTGTCCCATTCCTCACCGTCTCATCACACCTCGAACTCCCTCCAGTCCTGACATACGCCGCCTGCGTCCTCTGGAACTTCACCTCCGAAGGCGACGACTTCACCAACCTCGAAGATCTCAGCACCCTCATCACATTCACCGGCACAGAGTCAGAGTCATGGTTCTATCTTGTCAGTGTGGCGATGGAGGCGAGAGCCGCTGGAGTCATTCAGAAGATCATGGAGGCTGTGTCTTCTGTTAAGAGCAGGGACTATGACTTGATCACTGACGCGCTCGATGCGCTACGGGAATGTATCCAGGACTCTACACATATCCTGGATAGGATGTACGAGCGCAACGAGCCGATGGTCTTCTATCACCATATTCGACCTTTCCTTGCTGGTAGCAAGAACATGGAGGCATCAGGGCTGCCACGGGGTGTCTTCTACGACGAGGGTAACGGCAAGGGAGAGTGGCAACATCTTCGTGGAGGCAGCAACGGTCAAAGCTCTCTCATTCAATTCTTCGACGTCGCCCTCGGCGTCGAGCACCACGGCCACGGCGCAAAACAAACCGCAAAGTCCGCAGAGAAGAGCTACCACGAAGTAGTCAGAGACTACATGCCCGGCCCTCACAGCCGTTTCCTAACACACATCGCCCGCATGGGCAGCATCCGCGAACTCGCCATGCTGGAACCCACAACACCTGCCCAAACAAAACTCAGACAAGCATACATCTCCGCCACCGAAGCCCTCACAGAGTTCCGAAATCGTCACATTCAGATCGTGACGCGGTACATCATCCTGCCCTCGAAGCAGCCGTGGAGTGGGAGCAAGAAGAAGAACTTGGCATCGGCTTCTTCGGAGACGAAGGGGGCTGTTACGAAGAGTGAGGAGCTTACCGGTACTGGTGGGACTACGCTGGTGCCTTTCTTGAAGCAGGCGAGGGACGAGACGACTTTTGCTGGGAGATTGGGGAGGTGTTAGAGTAATGGGGGTCGATAACGAAATTATGACAGAACATAACGACATTAGATAAGGATCAGATAGATCATCACTCAGCATCCATACAGTACATATCAGACACTCGCAAGCACTCGTGACCCTATTCGTGCACCTGGAGGCTTGTCGCGGGGATATCCTGCCCCAGCCTTCCATTTACTGTTGATCAAACCGCGTCTTCCAGTAGTGAAGCACGAAAATGTCCAACAGGTTGCCTCAAGTTCCAGCTTATGCGTGCCCAGCCTCGCGAACGACCATTCTCACACGTTAGCTGGGAACAAAGTCGGACCATTCCTCCTCATTCAGCGACTTGCAGTACAGCGTATGCGCATTCCCTGATCCCCGAGGCAGACTATGTCCTGTCGGTCATCCCGGAAACACGACAGCGGCGCGGGACGTAACCAGGGGCCGATTCCGCCTCCAGGGTTCTGGGACCTGGGGGAGCTATCGCAGTAACGTCAGTGGAGGAAAACATTCCTCGTGGCGCGCCTTGCAAGGATTGGCGGGTCGCGAGCTGGGTGCCTTGCATGAGGCGCCGACGTGAGTTTGCGCGGGATGAGGTGGTATTGCTGTTGGTTCACCCCTGTAGATGCATGCAATTATGAGATGGGCACCATCAAGATGGCCTGAGAACGAGAGGACGAGAGATGCAAAAAGAGAAGAGAGCTGGGGTTAAACAATTGTTATTTAAAGCAATATGTGGTGCAAGGCTTCCTCTGTGGCTCGAGTGTTGCACAACAAATCTTGACTTACACGACAATGTTTGCGTTAGGATGGACGGCCAAGAAGGAGGAGGTGAAGGTGGTAGAGGAGGAGAAACCGCCCCAGGTACACCCGGCCATGAAATATGACCCCGAGGTCCTCGAAAAGCATGCCAGCTTCCGAGACACGTTCAACGATTGAGGGAGACCATCCTCGACGAGTCCTTCACCATCCTCGCACGCTTCGAGTCAGACATTCGGACAACACCCCCGGATTCATTTTGTGGCCAGTACTGTGGAGTTCCATGCCATGAGCCGGAGCACAATGACTGGTCCAATAACTTTGATTGGCATCGGGTCTTGTCCACAGCTAGGATCAGCGATGAGGAAGTCAAAGATGTTCAAAGCGTGAAGCATTGGGCGGAGGAGACTTACATGAAGGCTCGGATCCTGAAGAGACTGCGACACAATGAGCGGGCATGGGATGACTTTTATTACAAACAATTCTTTGAGAAGTTGCAGGAAAGCCACAAGCCACAGAACTTCAACCCAAGCCAGTATGTTGTTTACCTTCTAATGGTGAGTTGGGAGTTGTGACTAACAAGGGCGTGTTCAGAGTTGCACGGTCGCGATTTTACTACGACTCGTTTGAGATGTAAGTCGACTCTCTCATAACTTGGCTAACACATAAAACAACCCGTTGACAAATTTTAGATCCAAGGACGCCTTCTGGACTGCTTTCGAGAAACCATTCGATTGCGACACATGTCCCAAGCCAGACCTCGTCGCACACTTCAAACTACACCATGAAGACACCGAAATCCCCGCCTCAGCCCGCGAACGTTGGCAGTGGCGTTCCAAGGCCAAATTGAGCGTCGCGAACAATTTCTCTCGCTGTGTCATGCTACACCTACACGAAAAGGGTCTTGCACCAAGTGCTTTCAAGAGATTCGCCAACGAAAAGAAGAGAAAGAACCAGGCTGAG
This sequence comes from Sarocladiaceae sp. CBMAI 1973, assembly GCA_021347865.1. Taxonomy (NCBI): domain Eukaryota; kingdom Fungi; phylum Ascomycota; class Sordariomycetes; order Hypocreales; family Sarocladiaceae; species Sarocladiaceae sp. CBMAI 1973. Next base: position 9,908 of record WNLN01000243.1, read on the forward strand.
CATGAGCAGACGATGCTGGGGTATCCTTGGCTCGTGGCGGAGTATAAGTGTGAAGAGCAGAACAGGCATGATGAGGTTTACATTCAGGCGGCTAATGCTGCGAGATGTGTGCTTCAGATGTACATCAATCTCGTCCATGTCGGGAACGCTTCGGACTGCAATCGCAAGAGTAACAACTCTCGCATACCGCCGCTGGTCACTGTCACTGGCGTGGAGAACGAGGTCAAAGTTTGGATTGCTTGGTCAGTGAGTGAGCGTGTGGGAAAGGATCCCACGACCGAGCTGAGCCGAATGAAGTGCATCTGGGAAGGCGACATGCGCGTCTTCAAAGATGTGATCAAGTTCCAGTCCATTCTTGAGAATGTTCATACTTGGGCGATGCGCGATCTCAGAGGCACCATCTCTGCATATCTCGACCAGTGGTTGTTCGAGTACCCTCTACCTGAACCTGCCCCTCCAATCAAGGTTGAGGCCGATTTCGACATATCTACGATCGCCACACCGCCATCAGCTGGCTATTTCAGCCTCCCGACGTCTCCTGAGAAGTTCCATGATGCAGTGGAGGCTGTTGTCGAAATCCGGATGCAGGAATTCATAGCAGGTATTGAGCAACTCAAGCTTAGCTCCAAATCTGCCCGCCACGCAACTCCAATCTCTCGCGCGACCAGCGTGGATCCAGAAGTAGACCTATGCGACAGTCCCAGTGCCAAGAAAGCCAGCAGATCGACGATCAAAAAGAGCACCTCTACTCTGAACAAAAGAGAGCGCCGGCCGTCGATCAGCAAGGAGTCGCTCAAGGGTGAGGAAGTGGCTGTCAAGGTTGAAGACACCACCGAAATGACTTCCTTTTCCGCCGTAGACCAGCATAACGGGACAACCATCAAGAAGGAGGAGGTCTTCTTCCATGGTATACATGCGAAATTGAGTGGGACATTTCCAGGAGATGAAGATGATGAAATTGAGAGATCGCGACACTTGAGTCCCTCAACTCCGAAACAAGGGCGAAGGTCAAGCTCCAGGCAGCGCGGCCAGTCTCCTGAGAATAATGGCCTAGTGTGAAGCTCACGGAGGAGTATTGTACGAGCAAGGTTCGAGCTTACAATCTGGAAAAGGTCCTGGTCTCGGGGAGTTGGTGCATTTGTGCCATCCTGCGATGTGGAGCATAGTATTTGAGACTTGACGTCGGTACGGCCTGAGTACATAGCATCAGCAGGAGAATGGTAAAGATATAGCAGACCCACAGAACTCAAAGTGCGAAGCGATTGTGGTTCGCAAGTACAGTTTTGCTTAGCCCCGTGAACAGCGTGAACGATGTGGGTGGCGTATGCAGCTCTGAGGCACAGCTGCAGTTGGTGTCTCAGGCTCACAATCCCCGTTGCTGCCTGGGGCTCGCACTCTGACCTTCGCACTGTGGTCTCCTCGAGCCAGTAGATAAGTGTGGGCATCATCTCCTCGTGTTCCGGGGCGATAATTCTGCTCATCGTTGTCATCATGAGCGCGAGCTGTGATTGGTCCACGACCACTAACACGGCACTTCGGGACTGATTGTCGACTACGACCGTCGCCAGTTACTGCAATGATGGCTACGACTGAGCTGACCATAAAGTTATCATTTGAAACGACAAAATAAGTCTCTTTGTCCAATTTTACGGAGATTTCCGAGCTCACTAGGCGCATTGAGGTGGCCAGCTCACCGAGTGAACTCTCAACACCGGACGACCCGCAGTGACCATAACCAAAGTCCCATTCAACACCCAAAACACCCGAACATCCCAGAACCGCCTTAAAAACAAGGAATTTTAATGTCGCTGGCCTCGAGCCTTGGCGCCTGAGATATAGCTCATCGCATCGTGAACTGTATAGTATGAGCAAAATGACGGCTAAAGCGTGGGCGCCATATTCACCTTGTGCCTCGAGCTTTTCTCTCCGCCGACCATGCCATGCCACGGAACCAATGGGATCATGATTGCAGCACGTGCAGAACTCAGTGTCGGTGCATAGAGGGGCCAGGTCCGGAGTCGCAAGGCGGAAGCCTGGAGGACTGGGACAACGAGGTGGTGCATCCCAGGATGTGTCAAATTCCGAGTGATCATCATCAAAAAGACACTCATCGGGCAACATTTGATATCTATCAGGAGATTTCTGGCACCAGGATCCTGCTTGAGTGACGATTGCCCTGGTTGGTGGATGCCGCGACGTCGCGGTGCGATGTGGTGATGCCTCAATGCTAGGCTGAGCTCTTGGCCGCCTGTCAGCAGAGGCATGAACATGCCTCGAAGAGTCTGCAGACCCGAGCTGAAGGGGATGAGGAGGTGAAGCGCCTTTTAACGAAGATGCACCGCGCGATAACGTGGCATCATGTGACCTGTGGTATCGAGGCGTCTCCTCATACTGTTGGTAGTGAATCCTCCGGTTCTTCCGTGGGCGGTCACCATATGAGATCTCAGACCGTGATGATCGAGAGCGAGTGAAGTTATGGGGGTATGAGTAGAGTTCTGATGATGGTGATGGCAAATGATGAGACACTGGCCAGGCCCCTGCCACGTATCCTGGGACTGGTCGAGGATGGGACCAGTGATCAGGATGCCTCGTCATGATGAGTGGCGAGTCCATTGCACAAACGAGGGGAGGTACGAGAAGAAAAGTGCCTTTGATGGTGAAGAGACAGCGACAGTGTGGAAATGGAGAGAAATGGGCTTTTGACGACTGAGTGGTCTTCCAAGGGTATAAGTGTACTGATCAAGGCAAGACTGGATCTGGTCGAGTGTTCTGTGACCAAGTTGGACTCTTTCGGTCACTTGCGATGGAAAGTGATGAAAAGTATATGAAGGAGGGAAGTCTGATAAAAACGAGGAGGAGGGGGGGAAAGCGACCTTTATGTCGGCGGGCACACCTCATGGCCACCCCTGGTCCTGACCAATCAGCGTCGCCCGTGGTCAACGTCACCTCATCCCGTCCTCCTCCTCTGAGTGGCCGACATCCTACCCCGAGTCTATAACAACCCATCGACGACGAATTCACATTTGAAGCTACGCAAATGTTTCTTAGAGCCTAACAATGTGATGAGTGGACAGGTGGAATGCTTTACAGTATTTGCATCGGGTCACTTACACGGATATATACGCTGGCGAGCCTCATATGGGCTCCAAAGCGATGACTACCGTTAGAGATGACAAAGACCCCAATCGAGGTTCGTGAGGGTAAGAAAGTCCCCAGAATCTTTATTTCAAAGCATTTGAGGACAATGTATGACTCCGTGGTCTGATTGTCGTAATTGCACATGTTGGTGGTGGTTGTTATAAGTCCAATAGGAAACATGCAGCTCGCAAGCTACTGCATCACGCGCGACGCAACACGATTGGCTTTAAACATCCTTGTGGGTCCCACTTAATATGACCCATTCTATCCGACAAAACATCTCTATTACCTCGATTGCACTGACATGCATCCCGTGAAACCATACTTCGCGATGTGCCTCGCACCAAGGCATCAAACTCAATTATGTCCGACATAGTGTGGCAACTGGCAATACTCATCGTTTTCTTCACCACATGAGTGCCGGAGGTTGTATTGCAGCTGAAGCAGACCGTCGTCGCCGATGGTACCTCGAAAAGTCGGCAGCTCCTAGTTGTGGCGACCTTCTGCACTGGTCGCGGGATTGAGGCGAACTTCGCATTGTGACATTGAGGCAAGAAATCACTACAAGCGATGCATATATAACGAGAAGATACATTGAGTTTAGTTTGCCATTCCATACTCACAAGTAGCCTCAACAGAGACTTGAAGCTGGGGTGAGGTCATCTTCGTCTTTAGGCGTTGAGACAGGATGACATTGAAGCCAAAAGCAGCCACAAGAGAGGCGCATTTATACGCAAAGCACCGTTCTTCATCTTGCGATTCAATTATCTTTTACAATAAACATGCTTCAATCGCTAGTGCTTGTAAATCGGCATCTCGTAGTCGTCAGTCCACTTATCCTGGATGTTCCTGAGCTGTGTCGCCTGCAACTTCCTGAACCACTCATCCTCAGGAACATCGCGATAATCCTCACGATCCACATCCATGTACCCCTCCTTCGCCAGCGACCGCGGGGTAATCATCAATGAGTGACCATTTGTCGCCGGATCTGTGGCAATCCTCATCATGCATCTTGCGACATCTTCTTGCTCGCCAAAGTCAACGCCACGGTCTTCGAGCCACTTCTCGTACTCTGCTGAGCGAATAGCGCTGCGGATGTAGCATGGCGCGACATAGCTCATGCGGATACCTTGCTCCCAGGTGTTGCGACGGGCTGTCCTCATGAAGCCGCGGAGGGCGTACTTGGTTGCTGTGTACTCCCAATTCGCCTGAAAAGCATTAGAACGCGTGCGACAAAAGTATGTGAGTATGAGGAACAGCTTACAGGAGAGTCAATCCATGCGTTTAAGCTGCCTGTGATGATGAAGCAGCGATCTCTCTCTGGTACATCAGGTTGCTTGCGGAAGTAGTGTGTTGCCAGCTTGAAGGTGTACAGGCTGCCATCCATGTTGACGCGAACAATGTTCAGGTTCGGCTTTACTGGCTCTCCATTCGGGTCTACCACAAGTACTGTCAGCGTTTGTCTGCATCATGAATTGGGCCTTGACATACCGTCGAGTTGCCACATGCTGTCGCCTGAGCTGCGACTAATGCCAGCGTTCGCAATGACAATATCGACGCTGTTCTGTGGGCTCTTCGTCTTTGCCGTCTCAAACATGGCCTTTTGCTGGTCCCAATCGCGAATGTCGACCTTGACGAAAACGCAGACATCCTTGCCATGTTTCTCATTTAGCTCCTTTGCGATCTCTTCTCCGCGATCGTGGAAATCGCCAATGGTCACGTAGGCACCGGCCTCGACGAATTCCCGGACGCAGGACTCGCCCATGCCATTGGCGCCTCCGGTGATGATGACGGATTTGCCTTTGAGTTTGCTCCTGTCAATTGGTAGTGTGTGGTCAATCGGACCGTTGTATTCATAGCGTGGGAGAGGCATCTTGGCGTTGTGTGGTAATTTGTTGCCTTCTGACTATTGTGATAGTGATTGGAGGGGATTCAGGCTTTGACTTAGGCTCAGTATAGTGTGGCTTCAGTGAATGGCCAATGACTTAGATTGAGATGTCTTTGGGAACGTAGAATGAGCGCATGGTCAACTCTCCCAGGCGGGTCCATATACATCGTCAAGCACAAGACAATACGCGGAGTGCTTGTTCAGCAACACGTCGCAAAATGCGGCAATGCAATGGCAACACTTCTGCGCGATCGGAGTAATTCGTTTCCCCACAACCCCAAGCAATCCCCAGTCTGTGCGGAGACGAAAAGCCGAGCTGAAGATCCCTTCGCTTCGGTGGCGGTTATCCCAATCCGGATAGCCGCCATAAGCGAACAGTCCATCCCCCACGGCGAAAGTATGCATAATTGTGGAACGGATGGGCATTCTCAATCTCGGAGAGGGGAGTTAGTTTGGAAGTCGGTAAGGTCGGTAGTCGTATTGGGGAGATAGACTTGACTTGCTGGTGGTCCCTTGGTCTCATGTTAGATGGGGCGAGTAGTAGTTCCGGAATTCGCAATCGAACCAGAGTCGCAAGGTGCTCAACTCAACTTGTGTCATATATTCTTCGTTAAGTTCGGATACGTGACTTGAAGTTTGGTCTTGGAAGCTCCTATACCATCCATCGTTTTTCGCACATTGTCACTTCCGTATACCCTCTTCTGCGCTGCAACTGCCTGACCCCTCCCTTGTCACCCAGAGCAGACACATACAGCCACAAGAACGTCCATTCTGCTTGTTATCTCAATCACTATTGCAAGTCAGCAAGATGACAGCATTTGAGACTCTGCCTCCGGGCACTCCCTCAGTCGTGCCTGCACCTATCCAATCACCACCCACAGACGGCGAAGTCCCAAGGGTAGAGCCCGCAGAGTTCCCCGAGCTGGCAGCGCCCCAGCTGAATGGCGTCAATGGTCACGCAACTCCCAATGGTAGGGATGTCATTGATGCCGTAGAGGATGCGTTCAAGCTCAGCTCCAAGTATGGCTATACTCCTCGCAAGTTGAAGGTCTTCACAATCGGCGCCGGCTTCTCAGGTCTGCTGATTGCGCATAAACTGCAACATCGCTTCCCCGAGATGAAGGATATGGTTGAGCACACCATTTTCGAGGCTCTTCCTGAGGTTGGTGGAACGTGGTATGTGAACAACTATCCTGGTGTTCAGTGCGACGTCCCAGCACACATCTACGTAAGTGACCTTTTACCGAATAATCGCAAAAATGCTCCAGGACTGACTTTGCCCATGTAGTCGTTTCCCTTCGATCCCAACCCGAACTGGAGACGCTTCTATGCAAGCGGTGCCGATATCCTGGAGTACATCAAGGCCACCGTCAAGAAGTGGAATCTCGATCGCGACCTGAAGCTCGAGACCAGAGTCGTCGGCGCAGACTGGCAAGAAGACATCGGCCAGTGGAAGGTTACCGTCGAGCACAAGGGCGAGCAGAGAGTCGAATTCTGCCATGTCCTCATCTCAAGCCAAGGTGTCTTGGTGCACGAGAACTGGCCCAAGATCCCTGGTCTCAAGGAGTTCAAGGGTCATCTCACACACTCTGCCCGGTGGGACCATGACTATGACTACTCCAACAAGCGTATCGCTGTCATTGGTAACGGTTCATCTGGTATCCAGATCGTGCCTCAAATGGCTAAGCTGCCCGGTACTGATGTGACGAACTTCATCCGTGGGCCTGCTTGGGTCTACTACCGCGCACCACCCTCAAAGCACCTCGGTCGCGACTTTGACGACCCGAACCCAGAGTACACTGAAGAGGAGAAGAAGCGGTTCCGCGATCCTGAGCAACATCTTGCGCATCGCAAGGGCATCATCTCGAGGACAAACAAGTCTTTCTACATCTTCCTCAAGGGTGAGAACAACCAGAAGGGTATGGAGGCGGCCGCTGCACAGATGGCTGAGAAGCTTGGTCACGATAAGGACCTGTGCGATATGTTGATCCCCAAATGGGAGCTCGGATGCAGACGTATCACACCTGGTCCGGGATATCTTGAGTCCTTCCTCAGGCCGAACTGCCATTTGACGAACAGTGGTGTCGTGAAAGTCAGCGACAATGCGATTCACACCGCTGATGGCAAGGTCCATGAGGTCGACGTCAGTACGTAACATTCCAATCCAGATGGCTCTCCGAAGACATGACACTAACAAACCTCTCAGTCATTTGCGCAACCGGGTTCGATGTCTCACATCGCCCCAGATACCCCATCGTCGGTCTGGACAAGACCACTGAACTCGCCGCAGAGTGGAAAGAAGACCCTCAATCCTACCTAAGCGTCTCAGTCCCCAATTACCCCAACTACTTCATCATGATGGGCCCCAACTGCCTCGGCGGCCACGGCTCCCTCGTCGAAAGTCTAAACTGGACCGGCGACTACTTTGTCAAATGGATCAAAAAGATGGCAACAGAAGACATCAAGTACGTCCACCCGAAGAAGAAGGTCGTCGAAGCCTTCATCAAGAACATTGGCGAGATCCACAAGAGCCTTGTCTGGACCGGTGCTTGTAGCAGTTGGTACAAGCGCGGTACTGTCGACGGTAGAGTTACTGCGTTGTTTGGTGGTAGTGCGCATTTGTTCCAGAGGATGTTGAGTGATATCAGAGGGGAGGATTATGAGATTGAGTATAATACTGTGAATCCGTTGAGGTTCATGGGTAATGGGTTTACTGAGTGGGAGTTTGAGGAGGGGGCTGACTTGTCGTGGTATGTGGAGAAGGCAGAGACACTTCGGTCGAGTTGAGGAGACATTGAAGAGTGTGAAGGAGGAAGTTTGGTATTTTTGTAGATCTATAGAACAAGATGTTGTCATCTACTACAGTTCTTTCCACGTCTCAGCCTATAAGTTGCCAGAGAAGTCTAGTCTGTGCTTTTAGATGAGCTCAAAGGCTAAAGCCAAAGTCTGTAAAGTCTGTGATTGGCTCTAATAGCCCTTGGTAGTCCATGGTGAAGATGTCCTGCAAAAGCATATCTTCCGGAGATGGCAATCTTGTCGGAACCCCAAGCTCGTCGCTTGGTAGAAGTGCTGCAGCAATCGAGCTCGTCTCTGGGGTGACGAATGGGAACAGTTGAGTCCAATCGAAGTCCTGGTGAGAGTCGCTCAGTGGCTCTTGTGCAGGTGCATTTGCCTCTGTTGGACCTGGTACATCGTGGCCATTCGTATGTGTTGCGTTGAAGTTCGCACCACGGGAAGCATTACCGTTGGCGCCATTAGACTCCCTAAGGCGATCGAATCCTCGACGTATGACATTTGCAGATCCCCACATGTTCTGCAACTGTGCGACAGCATTAGTCAGGACATCTAGTCCGTCGTTCGCGTCTTTCCGGAGATTTTCGATGCGACATGCCTGGATTAAGGCGATGAAAGCTGTGCCGCTGTACCAGCATGTAATTGCCATAAGAAAGCGCGCATCGCCTCTCGAGAGGATGTCTTTAAGGATTCGAACAATACAGGATGCCGCGACGATCGCGGGCGGTAATGCCTGAGGAAGCGCGTGTGCTGAGCGACGAAGATGTAAGACGATGATGGTTGTGAGGTATGGCAGGTAGAGTTGATGGACGTCGCGATCGAACCATCTTGTTCTGGCAGAGTTGATGGGAAGCTGTAGATGTGGAGGTATAGCTCTGACCCAGTCGACTAGTTCTTGTCTGAGCTCAGTCGTGGAGGGTAATGACGATGCTGTCGTAGAGCCTGAGCGCGAGAGCGTCTTTGCGATTCTGCCGATAATGGCACAAAGGCGCACCCATTGGATGAAGACCTCACCCTTGCGCTGCATCACCGGATCATCCGGAAAGTCCGCCAACGTGAGTTCCTGTACGTTGCAATCGTCTGGATCAATAATGCACGGCTTGCTCTGACAGAGCGCTGTGAGTCGTTCTCTGGCAAAGGCCGTCCACCAGATCCTTCGACGGATAGAGAGTATAGTCGGGTCTCGAATAGGGTGATGAGGACTTGGCTCGCGGTGATAGTTCATTTGTTGAGCATGTCTGATGAGAACGGACGTCCACCACCAGGACGAGTGCCGTCTTGCAGTTGTCGGTGGCCGAGGCGCCCACCAGTAGAATAATGAGATAGCTTGCAGCGTTGTCATACCGTCTGGTTCTTCATCGTTGTACAATATGTTTGTGGCGCGTTTGTAGTACTTTGCTGGTCCCTCGTGCGGTATTAAAGGTGGACGAATATGACTTGCCGCAACTGCCAGAGAGTTTGCGAGAAGAGGCGAACTTCGAGCTAATTCGGCGAGGGTGTCCATGTCCAGTACTGGACACCAGGTGTAGCAGAACTCAAGGTACGTCTCAGCAAAGATCTCCTGAAGTTCCGGCTGCTGAGCGTCGCAGAGCTCATGATGTCGCTCGACTGCCCCCTCCATGTGATCTTGCTGTTCTGCGTCATGCTGGTTCTCCGGGCCGTAGACCTGCAAGAAGCCTATGTCGACGTCGCTGGGGTTGCTTTGCGCGGTCGCGATGCCTTGTGGTCTGCCGCCTGCTGTTCTTTGAGACTGAGGGCTTTCTGTTGGTTGATGCTGACGATGTTGGTTTTGGTGATGAGATTGGGCCTGGAATTGGAGTTGTTGTGAGTGCTGTGGATGCTGAAACTGTTGAAGCTGCTGCCGTGGCGAGGAGGCACTGTAGTTTGACTTGAAGACGACCGACTCGGCCTGTGTTGGCATCATGGACGTCGCGTGAGAGTCATCCTTCGTGGGCCCTTCAGCCATCATTGGCAGTGGTGATGGAGACCTCCCATCGCGGTTGTCTTCGAGTGTGCTTTCTTGAGCCTGCCGTTGTCCGGATTTGCGTGTCTGCTTGTTGCGCTTCGAAGGCCGAAGATGACAACTTCGCTCTGCCGTCACGCAATTAGAACAACCGCTTTGGCCTTGCGCTGTCCGAGCCTGAAGGTCGCATTTGACCTTCCGCGCATGACAGTCGACGCACGTCCTACTTCTGGTCAGTCTCAATGACTGCAAGGCCTTCACGCGGGACTCACACAAGGGCCCTCTTCCGTTTCGACTGTCGAGCATCGAAGTGCAGCCAATCTCCAACAAGCTCCGTCATCGTCTCATGAGTTACGATCTTGACGACGACTACAATTAATATTCCGCTACTCAAAAGCTGTGGATGAAGATGGAGCAAGGGTCTTGCGCCCGGGGGCGACTGTGACCGAGGACGCGAGGGAGCAACTACTTGAACCTAAACTGCTTTCAGGCTCATTCAGCGGGGACGCTGCGGGGGAAACTCGTGGATTTCAGATGCCTGTGACTCTCACTGTGGAGAAATTGGGGTGCAGCTGAAGGACCGGTCCAAGCGGCATTTTGCTTGGAGGTGACCGGGCGAAGATGGCTTGGGATGATGCATTCTTGCGATTCTATCACTGCACACTGCATTCGCTTGTATATGTTCAAATATCTTCCGGATTCAGTTCTCAACAGTCTCTGGGAGATTATGGTGTACAATTTACATCAATTAAATAGCAAGTAAGGACAACGTTCTGGTTCTCGCCGACTAATAACATCTCCACACTTGCATTCCCACCACACGCGGGTCTCACAAAACAAATCACTACAGGATGTAACGGAACTGGGGGTTCTGCAAATTTTATCAGCATTTTGTTCCATGGTCATGAGAAGACATAAGGTTGAACATACCTTGAGATCTGTAAGATCGTCGTCGTATGCATTGTCGAAGCCTTCGGCAATACCACTCTTGTCGCGCCTCTTGTTGTCCCACATGCAGAGGAAGCGGTACGCGATGATCAAGAGCGCAGCGACGATAGAAGTCACAACCACGACGATGAAACCTGGAGCGTAGCGAGGAGCATCTTCAGCCTTGAAAGCCAGAGGACCGACAAAGTTGCCTGAATTCTAATTAATAACATTTTCAAGGAAGAATGAGCAGAGTAAGCTTACCGAGACAGTATCCGAGGAAAAGACCGGAAGAGGCAATAGAACGCTTAGTGTAGCCAGCCGTGTTCGCGACGGCCAAGCCCATCAGAACGGCGTAACCTCCACCAATAGACGGGAGAATGGCAGTCGCAAACAGGAGTGCACCCTTCTGCTCAAGAGGGAGCTTCCAAAGGAGGCATGCCGCCAGAACGGTGCCCATCTGCGCACCAAAAATGAGGTACGCGCGAGCGTTAGGCAGCTTTTGAGCCAGATAGCTGAGAACAAGCATAATGGTTCCTCCATAGAAACCTGCAGGAATGACGAGAAGCAATGACTTCAAGGGGCTGAAGCCGAAGCCCCGGATGATAATCGGCACAAAGGTCGAGATGGGTGCATTCGCCAACATGGACAGGAAAGCCACGGAGAAGGTGAGCCAGAACTTGGGGTCCATGAGCAACTCCGTGACCTGAGGAAACTTGTAGTGGGTATTGCGAACGCCAGAGTTATTCTCTCGAAGGCGGGCAACCAAGATGTATCTCTGACGCTCGTTGTAGCCTCTGGCGCGGATCGGGTCCGGAGGGAGGACGACCCAGAGGAGGAGACCCCAGAGTATGGTAAGGGCACCCGCGAAGTAGTACATGTACTTCCAAGAGGAAACACCGCCGTTGATGCTACCAAAGCCGTAGTTGATCAAGGGAGAGAAGATGGAGACGTAGCCTGTGAAACTGTACCAGATACCCATTCTCATTGCTTGTTCTTTCTTGGTATACCACATGCCCTGGACGATTCTGGTCAGCTGCTGTTTTGGCTGGATGATGAAAGTAGAGCTTTTGTTACTTACAACAATGAGCATGAACAAGGGGCTGACTCCGCTCTCGAGAAGGCCAAGGCAGAATCGCTGAGCGTACAGTCCTTGATAGTTTGTGCAAACGGTGGTGAGAATCAAGCAGAGACCCCAAAGGGTGACGATGATGCACGCCACACGTTCGACGGGGAATCTCTGAGCAAGAATCATAGCAGGGTATGCGCCGACGATGAATCCAAGATAGAAGATAGAGGCAGACCAGGCGTATCGATCGCCGGTCAGTTCGAGGTCCTCACGAAGTCCAAAGATGGCCTGTAAAGTCCACAGTGTCAGTTGCACTCTTGAGTAAAATTCAGCGTATGTGCATACTCACTGCTTGAGAAAGCATAGCCTTGTCGTAGTACTGCAAGCCATAGGTCGCGCAGAGGACAGGCATGAGCTTCAAGTCAATCATTCGTCGGACTTTCTTCTCTTCCTCGGGAGTCCAGGTCTGTTCGCCGTCGTACGTGGCCAGAACCTTCATGGCCTCATCTTGGTGGACGGTGTCGATAGTCTGAACAGGCTTCATGTCGGACGCAACGTGCTCTTCTTCAGCCATTTGGACTTCTCTCGTCTTCATGTCCTCAGACATGGTGTACGACTGAAAATGTCAGGGAGAATAATAAGGGATGAAGGACTTGGAAAATGATGAGAAGAGTTGAGAGTCTGGTGAGACCGATATCGAGAGAAGATCGACGGTTTCCGAGGATCTGGGAAGGAGTCTTTGGTTTATGTTATTTTGTAAAGGGGGCAGATCTCAGCTTCTCGGGACCTGCGGCGTTCTCGCACAGTACAAGGGGGATACGCAGTAGCCTCAGCACACCAACCCGCTGGAACGTGGGGAAATGCGGAGATCGGCTGTGGATTACAGCAAGATTTGAGTCCGGGGGTGGTTGAACAAGTCTGGGGAGCAAGCATGAAAGAACAATAGCCGGCTTGGGATGATGAATGTTGACAACCGGAGACTGCGCTCTGACATACAAGAACCCAGAACTTGTTGAGCAGGTGGCGCTGAATAGTCTGTGTAGAGTTTGGCCAAATGCAGCCAAGTCTCGCCAGCCTCACAGCAGTCAATGTTTCATTCCAAGAATCAATATCATGGAAATTGTAGAGGAACCACCCAGGAGTCTAGACAAGTCGTGGTGTTGCTACACCTGAGTCGGTGCAGCACTTAGCGTGGAACCGCTTATACGGATTCGGAATACCGATACCACGCAACCATGTTACCGAGAACCTTAAGTCTAGTTTCATTGGGGTCTAGACTGCGGAGAACAGCGCCCTAAGCGAGTTGCCACGAGGGATCAATCGTGCGCCTTTGTGATTGACATGATCGTCGATGATTTGGGGGCACGCTCGGCTGCCCAAAGGAGGCGATAACTCGTAGCGCATGCATCATTGGATCGTGACACATCTTACAGACCAAACATTCAGCTCAGGCAAGAGACTGCGCATTCGGACTTAAGGTAGCGCCCGAAGATTCCGAGGTGTTTGTCAGATCTAACCTGGGCCTTCGTCGCAAGATAGTCGCCGACTTGTGATTGAAGAATTGCATCTTCTCACTGTACCATACAACTCTGTTACCGGCCCACATCAGCTCCAAGACAGCCAATCGAGTAACAAGCCATCCATCATAAGCCACCATGGCAGACTCAACGTCTCAAGTCCAGCTTCCAGCTGGTGAAGTGGCCGTCTCAGTGAGCCTCATCAACCCAGTCAATTTCGGCCCAGCTATTCTCAATCGGTTCATGGCACCACCTGTGCCTGGCCTGGAAACCTTCAAGAGCTCGCCATCACACTCATTCCTTCTCGAGCATCCTTCTGGTAGGCGCTTGGTCTTTGATCTGGGCATCAGGAAGGATTATGAGAATTATGCACCGAAAATTGCAGCTTATATCCCCACTACCAATTACAATATTGAAGTGGAGAAGAATGTGGTCGATATACTAGAGGATGCTGGGATACAGCCCAAGAGCATCGAGGCAGTGATTTGGAGGTGAGTCGACTGTGTGCCCTTATTTGATGCTGAAGCTAATGTCAAAGTAGTCATTGGCATTGGGATCACATAGGAGATCCATCAAGCTTCCCATCATCAACTGACTTGATCGTGGGACAGGGGTTCAAGGAGGCAATGCTCCCAGGAGCACCCGCTAACCCAGACTCTCCCATCCAAGAAGCAGATTATGCGTAAGTTGATTGGCAGTTCAGACGCCGAGGGAAATGTCAACTAACGTGTATCAGTGGCCGGGAACTGAGAGAAATTAGTTTCCAAGGCGACCGATCTCTCAAGATTGGCAACTTTCCTGCTTATGACTACTTCGGTGACGGCTCTTTTTACCTCCTGGATAGTCCAGGCCACGCCATTGGTCACTTATGTGGTCTTGCACGGACAACAAGCAACCCCGACACCTTCGTCTTAATGGGCGGTGATATTTGTCATTATGCTGGCATCTTCAGACCTTCAAAGCATCTTCCAATGCCCGACTCCATCACGCCACACCCTTGCCACCCCGAAGCAAACACATCACTATGCCCCGGTCACGCATGGGAAGACCTGCAAAAGTCACGAGGTCGGAAAATTACCGATACTCTTTACGACATGACGTTTGGTCACGACATCCCACTGGCTACTCAAACGGCTGGGAAGCTACAGGAGCTTGACTGTCTCGATAATGTATTTGTAATTATTGCACATGATTCGACTGTCAGGGATGGCGTGCCTCACTTCCCTGAGACGCTAAATGCGTGGAAGAAACATGACTGGGGACAGAAGTTGAAGTGGACATTTCTGAAAGACTTGAGAGAGTATTGGAGCTCAAAAGGCCTTTGTGGCGACCAATAACGAATCTCTTAAGATCAATCAACTTACTTCACAATTATCAACAGGCAACCTTTCATCCTGACTGTATGTAGCTCAATATCACACACGGGTCATTGTCAACTCGTACGTCACTGTGCAACTTTGCGCCCCAAATTGAAGATGTTTAACTTTTTATTGTCGGGTTTGAAGCACAAAACTATGCTGAATATGAGAATCCCTAACCGCGAACTAGCTCAAAGTCCGCGTAGTCCCTCGCCTTGACCTCATCACACTTCTTCCTGTACCCTGGCGCCGGCCCATTGTACCTCGTCAGCGACCTCTTCTGCTTAGTCTTCAAGTTCTTGTTCACACCCGTCATCCACGAATCCACATCATTAGCGAGCAGACCCTTCGCACACTCTCCAACATGCTGGTACCATTGATCCATCTTCTCCTGTGAGGGCTGGACACGGAGAACATTGTTGTCTCGTGCGAATTGGATGAAGTTGGCTACCCAGTCGACGGCGTATTCTATGCTGCGTGGGATGTTGCCGAACATTTGGTGCGGGCCCATGACCATGAACATGTTGGGGAAGTTCTTGACTGTGAGACCGAGGTAGGTTTGGATGCCGTTGGCCCATGTGTCTTTGAGCTTAGTGCCGTCGACACCTTGGAAATCGATGGCGTTGAATGAGCCTGTAACGGCATCGAAGCCGGTCGCATAGATGAGGATGTCAAACTCGTGCTCATGTTGAGATGTCTTGATGCCAGTCTCTGTGATGCGATCGATGGGCTCCTCAGTAATGTCGACCAGCTTCACATGAGGCTGATTGAAGGCCTCATAGTACCCGCTCTCTAGAGGCACTCTGCGCGTGCCGAAACCGTGGTTCTTGGGGATAAGCTTGTCAGCCACAGCCGGGTCGTTCACTCTTTGCCGGATCTTTTGTGCGTGGAATTCGCTGTACAGGCTATTGGCCTCACGGTTTGTCGCAATATCGGATGAGACACTGAGAACCTTCGCGAAGCCTGGCTTCTTGTAGAGCTCCTCCCATTCAGCGAAGAGTTGTTCCTTCGGGATTTCTGTAGTCTTCCTCTTGTCGCCGACGTGGATGAAGCAGGCATATGACTCGAGGCAAGCTTTGAAGATATCTGGGTAGCGCTCTCGGATGAGCTTCATCTCCTCCGGCGTGATCTTGGAGTTCCGCAGAGGTGCAGTCCAATTCGGTGTCCTTTGGAAGACGGTCAGGCTGCCGGCCGTCTTGTAGATCTCTTGAATGGTCTGGATAGCAGTCGCGCCGGTGCCGATGATGCCGACTCGCTTCCCATTAAGCTCAGAGTGATCGGCCGGCCAGCGTGCAGTATGCCATGACTTGCCCTTGAAGTCATTCACGCCCGCGATGTCTGGTAAAGTGGGCTGGTTGAGAATGCCGATTCCTGTGATGATGTATCGGCTTGTGTACTGCTTCCCCGACTCGTCGACCAAAGCCCAGGAGTTACTCTGTTCCTGGAAGTGTGCTGACTTGACGCGGGTGTTGAACTGCATGTCCCTCTTCAGATCGAACTTCTTGACGAGGAACTGGATGTACTTGAGCGTCTCGGCTTGTGGCGCAAAGTGCTCTGTCCATGTCCACTCATCGAGGACTTCTTTTGAGAATGAGAAGATGTAGGAGTAGCTCTCTGAGTCAAATCTTGCGCCTGGGTATCGGTTCCTGTCAACGTCAGTCAGAACTCATCTTACAAAGCTGTAGAAGATGTTGTACTTACCAGAACCATGTGCCACCTTCTGCCTCACCAGCTTCAATCACCCTCGCTCTGAGACCGAGCTCGCGCATGCGCAGTAATGAGTAAATGCCACTCAGACCTCCGCCAATGATGAGGACATCATAGTCCAGAGCCTTGTTGGCCTCTTGGAACGCCGCCATTGTGAAAGCTGACTTGTGTGTAGTGCCCGTTAAATTCAGGTGGCACCTGGTAGCAACTCGCACAGCCTAGTCGTCTTCAGATGTCGTTTGATGTTTGCGCGCTATTGACCAAACTGTGTAGAATGTGATGCGATGCGATGGGATGATCTGAGATACTCTTACACAAAAGCAGCCAGGAATTGTCGAGTCTGTATAATGCCTCGACCAGCCGTCCTTCCGATCGCAGCGACATTCGCCATCCCCGGCCAGCCGAGGATTCTCTCCGCTCGGCCCTCACCATTAGCGCAACTAGCTCCAGTACTTTTTTACCCCGGCTCCGTGTGTTGAGTCCATCCCCAAGTTCCTGGAATCCATCTTGACCCAATTAGGACAGCCGAAGGACCGGTCTCGGCGTTGGTTCAAGTCCCCGGTCAATGCACCCCGCAGACTCCAACTTGTCTGGGGATTACCGAGTACCGTGCTGGCAACACCTTCGGTAATGCAATGCAATGCCAGACATGGCGGAGCGTCTAGATCAGGTGTCCATACGGATTATGCATCATTGAACAGTCCACGTGGATCATGGCTCGGTAGACGCTCTGACAGTCACGAGGAGGACGCTAGAAGACATTGCCGTTCAAGCAGAAGGCGCTCTAGTCAGGAAAGCTCGGGATTATTGCATGCCATGATTCAAGCTATTGAACTGTCTAATCCGCTTTGACGTCTAGTTTACCTGTCGCCTTCGGCTTGCTAAGTGCCCATTTGATACCATCGGACATTGTTGTGTCCCATCGTGATGCGCTTGTTGGCATGTAAGCCCCAAGGCGTCTGAATCCATGTGGTACGCCTCTGTAGATGTTGACATCTGTCGCGACACTGGTCAATGTTAGCGATCGGCGAGATCTCGTGATTTTCCTTTGCAGCAATATGCTTTTTGTTGGAATGACTTACCCGGCCTCTGCCAGCATCTTGGCATACAGTAGACCCTCGTCTCGTAGAATGTCTCGTCCAGCGACACCAAAGACCGTCGGAGGCAGTCCAACCACCTGTTCAGGCGATGCATTGCCAGGGTTGAGCTGAAGATCGCTCGGATCTGGTCGCTCGACGTTTAACAAATCAATGAACTCCTTCGCTGTAGGCAATGGCAAAATGGGCGCATCGTGATTCTCCTCGTATGAAGATTTGTCGGGGTTGGCCAACTTCCGTCGCTGAGGTCCAAAGCATTCAAGATGCACTAAACATGGGATCATGAGAACTTGTCCGGCGACAGGAGGTCGTGACTTTGTAGCCGATCGGCCAAGTTTCTTCATGAGAATGAGCGATGCTGTGAGCCATGCTCCTGCTGAGATGCCACCAATGACCACGGATTGCGCGTCGCCGTGGACAGCCTCAATGTTGTCGTGAAGCCATTCGAAGGCGTCTTCAGCGTCATGCCACGCCGTAGGATAAACGTGCTCCGGAGTGTGTCTGTAATTGACGTTGAGGACTATGACACCAGCAGCAATAGCGATCCCGGCACAAATGGCGTCCTCAGAGTCCAGCGTCCCAGTCATGAAGCCCCCTCCGTGAAAATGCATATACACTGGCAGTGTTTTGTCTTCAGCCACATCCGAGGGACGATATGTGCGACCCACGATGTTTGATCCATCGCGACAAGGTATCGTGTAATCGTGAAGTATCACTTTCGACCTGACAGCCTCCAAGCCCTGTGCTGCGAGCTTCTCTCTTGCTGCATTTTGAAGTTTCTTCTTCTCCTCGACTGGCAAGTTCACAGCGACAATGGGGCTGGCCGTCTCGGCGGCAACCCACTCTTCGTGAATGCCACCATATTCCGAAAAGTCACACATGACGATCGCTCGAGGTGACTCTCAATGTTTAAGTAAGAGAATGAATGAATGGCTTCGATGAACAATATTTCGTGAAGTTCTCTACTCGCGCATAGTTGCTTCGTCCTTTAGCAGCGAACGGTAATACTCGCTCCCCCGCCGCCGAGGTTCGCCTTTACAAGACCCCGCCTCCCCCGCCATGCATCTTTCATCCATACATCCACTTATTGTAGCGCCGAGTCGCGGGATAAATTGAAGGTTAGTGGCCGTGAAAGTCCGTGAGCGAAGGATTTACCGCTTGTCGGTGCTTCGGACATCCATTGCCGGAGCGTGGTGTTGGATTGGGGACGCACTTATACCGAAGTACCTGGGCGCGTCATACTTCATTCATCACATGTAAATACTTCTCAAAAGTTCACATTCAATTTTCGAACGTGAAGTAGGACTGACAGTCCAAGAAGAACAACAATGGCAGACATTCCAATTACACCGCCGACTCGCTCACTGAAGGGCAGGGTAGCCATCGTCACAGGCGCCGGCTGCGCAGGCGAAGGCATCGGAAATGGCCGTGCCATCTCAATCCTCCTCGCTGAAGATGGCTGCAACGTCATCTGTCTAGACATGAACCTCGAATGGGCGACAAAAACAGCCGAAATGGTCAATGCGACACCTGGAAGAGGCACAGCGGTCGCTACAGGAGGCAACGTAACCTCAGCAAAAGACTGCGAAGCTGCAGTCAACCTCGCCCTCGAGAAGTTTGGCCGATTGGATATTCTGATCAACAATGTTGGTATTTCGGGTGCTTCGGGGACGGCTGTTGAGGTGGACATGGAGCAGTGGAGTAAGAGCTTGGAGATCAATGTTTCGAGTATGGTGTTGATGGCCAAGTATGCCGTTCCTGCTATGGAGAAGAATGCTGGTGAGGCGAAGGGTGCGATTGTCAATATGGGAAGTGTTGCTGGATTGAAGGGTGGTACACCGCATTTGCTGTACCCGACTAGCAAGGGAGCGGTTGTGAACATGACCCGTGCCATGGCGGCTCACCATGCTTCACAAGGCGTGAGGGTCAACTGCGTATGCCCTGGTGTAAGTCAATCTCGCCCCTCTCGTTACTGGGCCGAAATCAGTCACCTTCTTCATGCTAATCTATTTCAGATGCTCTACACGCCTATGATGTACTCCGGAGGCATGACAGAAGAGGCGCGAGCAGCAAGAAAGGCAAGAAGTCTGCTTGGAACGGAAGGCAACGGATGGGATGCTGCTTGTGCAGCAGTGTTCCTGTGCTCAGATCATGCGCGATGGATCACAGGTGTGATTCTGCCAGTAGATGCAGGAACAACAGCAGCCGTAGGTATCGGCATGCCCAAGAGCGCAAGTGTCAATGGTTAGAAAACGAACGATAGACTTATAGAAGCACTTTGATTTGACATCTACTTGATCTATTCCATCATCAAAGCTGTGCGGCCTTGGATCTCTCCATTCACCAACGCTGCCAATTTAGTAGGGAAGTCCTCCAGCTTGGCCAGCGTGACCTGAGGGCTGATGACGCCGTTCGCGATAAGATCCAGTGCTTCCTTGACATCCCTTACTTGACCACCGTAGGTGAAGATGAAACTCAGTCGCTTTCTCGTTCCGATCTTCATGTAGACCGTGTTCTCTGTGCTGATGCTGCCGACACACAGAAGCTTGCCTCCACGACGCACTGCACACATCTTAGCAACCACCAAAGCGACGGACACGGTTGGGGGCCATTTGTACTTACCGATGTGTTGAGCATCAGTGAACGTTTGGCTGAGGCCGACAAAGTCCAGCACAGTGTCAATCTGGAGTTTGTTCTGTTTGACAAAGTCCTGTGGTGATGTGCCAATCGGTACGACATCATCCTTCGGCACGCCCAGCTTCATGGCCTCGTCGAGCAGTACCTGCTTCACCTCGCAAACAATTACTCTTGCGCCGATGTTGCGAGCGATCTGCAACGCATTGAATCCTAGACCGCCGAGGCCGAACAGGAACACTGTTTCTGTAGACTTGACCTCAGCACGCCTTGTGATGGCGTGGTAGGCTGTCGTTACGGCGTCTGTGGCTACTGCAGCTTCTGCTGGAGTCACGCCTGTGCGACCTGTAAGTCGAGATACTCACATTCGACTGAGATCCCTAGACTTACCTTCTGGGACAGGTACAACACCTCGTGCATCAACGGTTGCATATGGAGCGAAGAAGCCATCTTGGCCAATGCCAGAATGATGACCTTTCTCGCAGAGTTGAGCCAGATCTCGTGAACACTCTGTACAGTCATCTGCACCACACCCCGGAACCGCGAAAAGAGCAATGACATCGCCCTGCACGGCCATTAGTAAAGGTGGTTCACGTCGAACTAGCTCAACGACTTACAATCTTGAAGCTGGGTTTCACCACTTTGTCGCCGATGCTGATGATCCTTCCACAACCTTCATGGCCCTTTTTACTTTGTTAGTCAACGGGATCATATACTGAAGGCAGCGAGGAACACGATTCACTCACCAAAGTCCACTTGTCCGTGAACCAGTCTGTTTCAGCAACGCCTGACAGAAGCGACCGATCACTGCGGCACACTACACATCGTGACGGTCTCCATGTCAATCACCTGGACTCGGGTTTATAAGAGCTTGCGAGTGGTCCATACCTCCAGCAGCAATCATCTTACACAAGACGCCGGTAGGTGGCGTTTCGGGCACAGGCACCTCCTCCCAGATCTACACATTTGATCAGCACAAGTTGTGAAAGTTGGTTGCGACTACGTACTGGCTCAGAGTTGCCTCTGTGCTTGCGCCATGCAAACATTGTCTTTGGTACTGACTCCATCTTCTTGGTTGATGGGTATACTGAAGATTATTCGTGGACGTGGAATCGACAAGATAAGGTACCTTCTTCACGAACTCCAATGCTCAACACCAGAGATTCACCGGATCCTCGTGCAGCACTATCGTCACGACTTCTTCGCTTGTCTCGTATATGCTTACATGATCGAGCTCGAAGCTACAACTGCCCCAACGTCGAGCGACCCACGCAGGACGGCGATGTCGGCATCGTGCAAAGCCAGGATCACGAATGCTTGGTCCACCTTGAACTCCGAAATTCCTCCTTCCCCGTATCCTTCCTCCGGGGTCATGCGTGTGGAGTCGAGTCGGCAAAGGTTCCTCGTGAGCAATGAGGTTTCTCCTCCTTTCGGTATTCCGGATTGAGGTTAGACGAGAGTTGGGGAAGCTGGGTGTGGAGAATGCAAGCTCGCGACCCTCGTAAGCTTGGGATGTGACGATCAAGTCGCGAAAGGAAAGAAAAGTGCGAATGTTGTCAGTTCTTTGTTTTCCGTGAAGACGGTTTGTATTGCTGTTTTATACGGTCAATTCTCACGATGGTGTTCTACCCGCCTTCTTGGGTGCCGAAACTGAGCACCGGTCAGTCCCTCCAAATCCCCAAACTACAAGCACAAAGATCGTGACGGCCTGAAGCTGATCTCAAAAATTATAGAAATCCCCGATTCGATACCGATTGCAGAATTCCTGCGTAACGAAAAGTATGGTCGCCGACCAGTAGCAAAGAGCCGCAACCCATTCACCTGCGGTCTCACCGGGCGCACTCGATCATTCGACGAGTTCTTCCACAGGTCGGATTGTCTCGCCAAGGCAATCAGTAAAAGGACGGGATGGACTCCAAATGAGGGAACGCCGTGGGACAAAGTGATTGGCATTTTCTCATTCAACACAGTAAGTGGTGCTGGTGACTGTGGGCGTCGCCGGACTTGCTGACAATTGGCACAGATCGACTATCTCCAGATTCCCTACGCCATTCACCGATTGTCCGGAATATGCAGTCCTGCAAATGCTGCGTACTCTGCAGCAGAACTTACACATCAACTGAAGTCGTCAGGGGTGGGAGTGCTGTTCACATGTGTTCCACTACTCAAGACCGCACTTGAAGCTGCGAAAGCTGCAGGTATCCCAAAAGAGAAAGTCTTCATCATTCCGCAGGCTCTCGGAGACGAACCTGTGCCTTTCAAGACACTAGATGACCTCGTCCTTGAAGGCGAGAAGCTTCCGGAGCTGGAGCCGTTGCGATGGGTCAAAGGTCAAGGCGCGCGACAGGTGGCGTTCCTGTGCTATTCCAGTGGCACGTCTGGGCTACCGGTATGCTCGTACTATCACAATGGCTGGTGTAATTATGGCTGACTCGGGCGACAGAAAGCTGTGATGATCTCACATAAAAACATCATCGCAAACATGCTGCAGTATACCGCATACGAGTCCGTTGGCCGTGGTCACAAAGGTGTAGACACACATGTCGTTCTGGGCCTGATGCCAATGAGCCACATCTACGGTCTGGTCGTTGTTTCCCATTCTGCACCATTCAGAGGAGACGAGGTTATCGTCATGCCTCGTTTCGAGATCGAAACATATCTGGCTGCGATTGAGCGATTCAAGATTGAACAGCTCATTGTTGTGAGTTCACATACACTTCGCTGTACCTTTTATCCGTGGCTAATGAAGGCTTTCAGGTGCCACCGATTATTATTCGAATGCTGCAGACTCGGGAGCTTTGCAAGAAGCACGACCTTAGCAGTGTGCGCTTCGTGTACTCAGGCGCCGCGCCACTCGGCGAGGAGACGATTCAAGAGTTACTGACGAACTACCCGAAGTGGACTGTCGGACAAGCCTATGGTACGTCATCTCGAGAGAATCTTGATGCCATCACATGTTGACATGAGCTCTAGGTATGACTGAGACTTCAGTGGTCGTGAGCTCTCCAAGTGAACACGATCTTCTGCTTGGCGCATCTGGCTCTTTGCTTCCTGGCTACAGGGCAAAGCTCATCGACCCTAACGGCACAGAGATCACAGAATATAACAAGCCCGGAGAACTTCTTGTGTCGTCTCCAACAGTGGTACTGGGCTACCTGAACAACGAGAAAGCGACAGCAGAGACGTTGTGCATGATGACGAAGGCCGATGGATCAGGACTGGAGACGAAGTCATGTTCATCAAAGCCCCATCTGGGAATGAGCAGCTTGTCGTTGTTGACAGAATCAAAGAGCTCATCAAAGTGAAGGTAAGTCAATCTCGCATTAACGCTCAATCAGGCGATCACTGACCATCACAAAAACAGGGCAATCAAGTCGCTCCAGCTGAGCTGGAAGCACATATCCTCGCCCACCCAGCCGTGTCAGACGTTGCCGTCACCCAAATCCCCGACAAGAACTATGGCGAAGTCCCTAAGGCTTTTGTGGTCAAGACCCCCGAGTATGCGTCAAAGTCCGACGACGAGATGGCGCAAATCGTCATTCAACATGTCAAGGACCACAAGACTTCGTATAAATGGATTCGAGGAGGTGTTGAGATCATGTCGGAGATACCCAAGAGCCCGAGCGGCAAGATCTTGAGGCGTCTGCTGAGAGATAGGGAGAAGGCGAAGAGACTCAAGGCGGGTGCGAAGCTGTAGAAGTTGGTGATTAGATAGCAGATACGATCAGGAATAGAGATCTGAGAACTAGAGTGTTCTCAACTACTTTGGATGGCTCAACAGAAAGGTGTTATTTCCCTGTGATTGACGGAACCAATTGCTTTTTAACAACGGTCAGGTCTTACCCAGAGTCCTTTACCAAAAGGTTGCAAAACAACGCAACACGTTATATTCGACGGACAATAAATAGTTCGTAAAGACTTCAAACGTATTTTAGCCAATGTTTGGTCTTGATTGGTGGTGTCGTTCGCAAATGCGCGGTTGTGGATTGTCGTAGGGTAAGATCTCAATGGAAGTTGAGCCGCGCGCTGTGTCGCGAACTTCCGGCGCGTGTCATCGATCCAGCTCTTGGCCCATCACCTGAGAAAGGCTGACTGAACACCATCACTAGAGCCCGGAGCTTCGCATTGAGAACCCAGGAACATACCATAATAGCCGCAGTAGAACTCAGCAAGAATGCCGCCGCGGAAAAGGAGCGCACCGGCTACTGACGAGCCAAGCTCTGAGCCCACCAGCAAACGTCGCTCATCGCGTCTTTCCGGAGCCGCATTACCAGCAGCAGCAGTTGAAGACAAGAAGTCAACAAAAGCAACACCCAAGAAGGCGGAGAAGATCACCAAGAAGGCGTCCAAGCCATCTCCAAGCCCAGCCGAAGCACCAAAGTCGTCAGCTCCAGCTCCCGCTCCCGCCAAAGGAAAGGCAAAGGACAAGAAAGCCACAAAGCCAGCCGACAAGAAAACAGCTGGCAACGCATCAGGGAAGGTCGAGGCGAAGACCGAAATAGAAGATGGAAAAGCCGATGCATCAGAAGACATGGATCCGGACAACATTCCCGATCGGAATCCAGAAGCACAGCGCCACGATGGCGAGTGGTACTGGCTCATGAAGGCGGAGCCCGAGACGCGTCTCGAGAATGGCATTGATGTCAGATTCTCCATCGACGACTTACGCGCAAAGACGAAACCAGAGGGTTGGGACGGCATCAGGGCTTATGCAGGTGAGTAGCCTCTTTTCTCTCACCGGCTCTTTGTGAAAGACGGTGAATGAGCTTGCAGGAATACGAACAAAGTGCTGACCGCTGGATCGCTTATAGCTCGCAATCATATGAGGAACATGAACTTGGGGGACAAGGCATTCTTCTACCACAGTAACTGCAAAGAACCTGGTATTGTCGGTACTATGGAAATTGTGAAAGAGTATTCCGAAGACAGTACGTATTCACACCCCAAAGTATCCGATGCATGCCGATTCATACTGACTACGATGTACAGAAACCGCCCGGCAACCGGGAACACCATACTACGACCCGAAGTCCACAGCAGAAAACCCAAGATGGTCCCTCGTGCACGTCGCTTTCCGCAAAAAGTTCGCAGTCCCCATCTACCTCAAAGAGCTCCGAGAGCTAGGCGCACCGGGCAAGCCGCTCGCGGAGATGCAGATGCTCAAGCAGTCCCGCCTGAGCGTGAGCAGGGTCTCGGCGGGGGAGTGGCAGGCGCTGTGTGACCTTGCCGATGCAAAGGCGAAGGAGGCTGGGTTGGAGCATGAGGTGTAATATAGATGATGGAGGGAGGGTGTGTTTGTCCAGGAGGAGTCCATTTGTCTACAATGAGGACGAGTTGAGTTGAGGAGGCAGTAACTTGGGAGAAGGGGTAAGGAGGGTGACACGATTTCGTTGCACAATTGCGGCTTGCGTGGGAGACCAGACGCTGGAGGATTGATAAGGCGTTGAGGAGCGTGATGTAACACTACATGTAGAAAAGACACTCTCGAACGGCCCGACATTGGTCGGGGGAATAACGCTGAGCTTTGGCATTGGTAGAAGCTCACTGGGAGGCCGAGGTGCGAGGGAAGTGAAGAGTGAACCGAGGCTTTGGTCCTCGGTCGTGCCATCATGGCGACTTCCTTATGCTTGACGTGACGTTCTCGGCAAAGTTGCTACTCCATCAAAGATGCGTCGGGCTGTGACATCAGATTACGTCAATCGCTTACAATTCCTTTGCGGATGTTCAAGAGATGGCAGAGATGCCCAGTATTTGAGGCACATTGTAATTGAGACGCGGCAAGTGAGCGGCTGCGAAGAAGGCGCATGTGCGACAAGTGCACATTAATTCGGGAAGGGTCAGCAGTTGTGATCTTAGTAAGTCCTGTAAAACCCCTTTCCAACATCGACAACGAAGAGGACCAGAGTTGGGGCTATGTTCAGATGGTAGCCCTTCACACTAACGTCTTCAAGCTGGGTATGGGGCCTGGCGGGTGTGTTCATGTAGAGCGATCATGAAGACGACAGCATAGATCAATCTTAAAACTCTGATTGGTTCGCGGTCTCCTAGATTATCGCAAGAGCCAATCGAAACACCGAGAAACAAGTCTCCTGTAGACCGCCAGTGGTCGGGTCGACTTACCACGTTCACCTCGCCTCTCCTTGCCCTTGAACACACCGACTTACGCCTCATTACCTTCCGACGGCTTCATAATCTCGATGAAGAACATTCTGCATCGAAGATCATGCAGGGATGCATAACAAAAACGACCATCTCGATGCCTTCATCCTTCTCAACCGCTCCCGGTCTACCATCACGATCCAGGGGTATTGTCTCGATGGTGTGGGATCTTGTCAAGTTTTCTTGTGCGTCCCCAGGTACCAAAGCAGCGTTCTCATCGTCGATATGAACATCAGAGTGCCCGGCGTGATCGCGATGTGATGCACGTTGATGAATCGGCTCGATGAGCTATGAAAAGAACGATGGATGAAGTCATCGATCATGCGCGATGATGTTTTTGTGCGGCATTACTACTCTCTCATTCTTGATCGATGAGGAGGCCTCTTGAAAACCTGGTACATGAAAGGTAACGATGGATGCCGATGGAAGAACGGCAAGGAGAGCTCGAGCGGCTCCTCCCGGCGCTCGTCGGACTCGCGTGATAGATACGGCTTGAGCTCAGATGAAGGCCATCCTCGGTCCTCGAGAGCCCCTCATTGCAGAAAACGCCTTTAGTGGTGAAGTCGGGCTGCCGAGACTTGGCTGGTCCACGACTAGGCTTCGTCTTGGATGGCTCTGTAAGTCGCACTACATGAGGCATTGACGAGACATAGCCGGCCAACGCAGCATGTCTTGATGGGGATACACAAGCTCCATCCTACTGTCTCGACTGCGAGAGAAATTCCCAGGGTCGTCGTACAACTGCTGCTCAAAGGTCCAATCTCATTGCGTCGCGCCGGATGCTCCAAGGGTCCAAGGGCGATGCTGTCCATCGTGGCGCTTTGATCGTATCTTGATGGGCCTACACAGCAGTTCGATTGGACTGGTTGTCTCTTTGTCCGAGGAAGTCTTTTCGAGCTTCATGCACCTGGAAAAACGCAGCCAAAGGATAGGAGGGGTCAGCTGGACGGTTGTCCAACTGGAAGCTGCAAGCGGGAGTCGGTGAGGTCCGCCTCGAAGATATGCAAGATGCAGGAAAAGAAAGATGACTTGACCACTGGTCCGATTCCGACGCAATCTATTTCATCTCGCGATCTCGCCGCCAACCGTGGATCCGAGCCAAACAATCTTCTTCTTCATCTCCATCATCAACCTTGTGCTACTCATCCCTCATCTACTTTACCACACATTCACATCATCACATCATGTTTGCATCAACTATGCAAAGAGTATGCACCCGCCGCAGTACCGTGGCGGGTTTCAAGTTCATATCTACTGCTGCTTGTCAAGAAGTCACCTCGGTCGTGGCGTCGAAACCTGGTCATTCTATGCCACCAGGTTTCACGGCTAGTGTGGGCAACTTTCAGACATTCATGTTGCCTGACAAGGTTACCAACTGCCGAGGACACATCGAGATGGGCATGGACATGATCAATGCATGGCGTCGAGATGGCATCATCCAAGTCGCCATGACAGACGCACAACAAAAGACATATCAAGCCGCCGACGCTAGCAGCCGTCGCTTCTTTGGCAAAACTCCGTCTGAAAAGGTCAAGTGCGTCGACATCAATAGCTACTCTGGCTATGTTGGCTCAGGAGATGAGATCACAAATGGCATCGCAGACTACTCTGAGATCTTCACTGTCACAAAGGATCTGGCAGAGGATGACCCTCGCACAGCTGCGAAGTGGCCGTGCCATGGACCTTGCCCATGGCCTGACCAGGGTATGAAGAAGGACATTGGCAATTACATGGGAGATCTCGGTCAACACGGCGACAAGATCCTGCAGCTCATTGAGCTTGGGCTTGACGTTCCTGAAGGGTCTTTGACCAGTTACGCGGATGATGGCTGGCATCATATGCGAATCTTGAGGTAAGCAAAGCTTATCGTGAGCAACAGGGGTGAAGCAAAATAACACAATCCAGATTCCCGCCCCAGAACAATACGAACGGGAAAGGCAAGGCTGGCCGTGGTATCGGGTCACATACCGACTACGGTCTCGTGGTGATTGCAGCCCAGGATGACGTTGGAGGCGAGAACAGCAGTACTACCATATCTGATGAGCAATGCTAAAGATTTTCAGGCCTCTTCATCCGCCCTCCTCACAAGGATGAGAACTTTGCCAATTGGACTGAAAGCGCTGCTGGTCACAAAGAGAACGAGTCGGGCTGGGTCTATGTTCCACCAGTGCCAGGCGTCTTCACTGTTTTCCCAGGTTCGTAACTTGACATCTAGTACTGCAATGATTCCATAGTCTAACAACCATCCCAGGCGACATGATGCAGTATATCACTGGTTCATTCTTGCCGTCGACTCCCCACAAGGTTGGCCTCAACACAAGCGAGCGATTCGCCTTTGCATATTTCCACGAGCCCAACTTTCGCTCAGTTGTTCACCCCCTCGAGAGCTATGCCGCAAACACAGACAAAGAGGAAGGTATTCATTACAGTACACACTTTACAAATATGTGTTTGCGCAATTACCCAGATCGCGTGACGACCGCGACACTAGTGGAGGAAGATCGGTACAAATTGCTCGATACCCCAGCATTACGGGCGGATTAATGATATGATGATTGATGACTGATGATTTATGGAGTTGTATCATGAGAAAGCGTTTATTTAGTTTACATTCAATAAGAGCCCAAAGCTTGCTTGTAACACTGTGTCGCGTGTGCCACATCGCTCTGCAATACCACAGCGTGGGCCAATGTCGCTCATTCGTTACAACGTCTTATACAAAAGTGTTCGGCTATACGGCGACTTGCACAGGGATCTTCAATTGCCACGTCGTATTTGCCGGCACTTCATCTTCATCTACTTTAAGCAGACGCTAACCATGTCGAGGCACGGGATGCATCGCCCCGCGACCTGATACGACCCTATTCAGCCACAGGCTAAACAGGGACATCATGCGACCGAGCGGCGAACTGTTGCTTTCTTTTAAACCCGACATCAAGAATCTTGCCAACCTTCAAGATCTCTTGGAAAGGATGCACTTGGCGATCTGAAATTCCAACGCTTTTGCTCGGCATTGTATACGACTTGTCGAATCATGGAGCACGAGAAGCGCGACGATGAAGGGCAGGCATTTCTGGACGACGAGAGCGAAAACGAGGTGGCACAAACTGTGAATGACGGAAGAAGGAGGAGAACCGTTTTCGGGTGCGTGAGAGTTGTGCTTGAGGTTTTGATGGCGGTCGCAATCGTGGTGTTGCTGGTTGCGAAGCCTCATTGCGGTCGCGACACACTCCGGAGAACGCCAGTGCCAAAATGTAAGTGCATCGGGTCTCGGTCTTCACTGAAGAGTTTAAGCTAACAGAACCAGTACCGAGGAAGATTTACACATTCAAGGACCACCCGGAATACGTGAATGGCGAGATGTGGTTCAACGAGACGACAACGTTGAAGACACTGCACAACTGGATCCCGCTTAGTTCGAGTAAGATAACCCCCATCTTTCATCGGCACTGTCCACTTGCTGACCATGTCATGTTCAGGCGCCAGAGGCTTCGTCGTAATAGACAAGCCAGAGAACTACGATCTCCCAAAACCATACACAGTCAACGTCCCAGCAACCGGCCCCAGCCGAACCGGCGAAGGCCCAGGCTACATGATGACCGTCTTCCACCAACTTCACTGCCTCTCCTACCTCGCAGAACATTATCAACAAGGTTACGGCGGCGTAAACTTGACGAAGGAGGTTGCACACCACACAGGTCATTGCTTCAACTACTTGAGACAAGGGATCATGTGTTCGGCGGATATCACGCTAGAAGGAGAAACAAAGGAGGGGCCTGGAGAGGGTTCGGAGCATGAGTGTGTTGATTATGACGCGTTATTGAAGTGGGCGAATGAGCATTCGGCGATGCCTTGGAGGGGGAATTTGCCTGATACATCGGTGTTGTGAACGAGGTACAATTAGAAGATACCAAGCCTACGAAGTTCGGGCCGAGATGTTCTCACAAGCATCATGCCACTTGACTTTTCTTTTTGTGACAATGGCCCTCAGCTACGTGATCGAAAGAGAAGATATGGCCCATCGTGTGCGCTGTTGAAGGCATCGTGCGCTTCAAACTCGTGCGGTCGCCCACGTTCACGGCCCTCGCCGACCGAAGCCAGGTCGCCCGGAGCCCGCTCAAAGTCGAAGTTCCACAAAGTCTTTGCGACCGCGATCGACATTTCCAAATACGCCATTTCCTTTCCTGCGCAATTTCTCGGTCCGATCGAGAAACTCGCAAAATTGTCTTTCATCCTATTCGTCGCTGGGTCGTCGTCGAGCCATCGGTCTGGATTATAGGTATGCGGATCTGTGAAGATCTCCTCGTTGTGACTGAAAGCATAGAGATTGACGCCGAAGAGAGTGCCTTTCGGAACATGGTGTCCGTCAATCATAAGTGGCGTATCATCGGTCGCGACTTGCTGCCTCCATAGATTCGTCGGTACTGGCGGCGACATGCGCAACGCCTCAGCAATACAAGCTCGAAGATATCGACAGCTGTCCAAGACTATACCACCTTTTATACTCCCACTATTCGGGAACTTTGTGCGGATTTCCTTCGCCAGCTTTTGGAGGCAGGCAGGGTTTCGCGATAAGTAGAAGAAAGTGGCAGCAAGTCCACTTGCGACGGTGTCGCCGCCGGTGGTGAGTAGTATCAATGACTCCTTCCAGATCGCAACAGTTCTTATCTTTGACCTTGGATCCTTGAGGCCTTTAGCGACAAAGGAGAGTAGGTCCGGGCGCGCATGTGTGTTGAGTGACAGTCGAAAGCGTATCATCTTCTCGAGCAATCGGCTGAGTTGTTCTCTCATTCCGGAGAATATTGCGCCGAAGACACGATTGTTGTGTATACTTCGGAAGAAAGGAAAGTGTATCCCGATATTCCCAACATAGAAGTTGGTTGCGAACAACTCAGGCAATATCCTGTTTTCATCGGTCGTCTGCGTCTCGAGGTCGTAACCCAGAGCCAGAAGCCCCATTATGTCGATGGCGAGATGTCTCAGTCTCTCTGTCATGTTCACTGGCTTTCCTTTCTCGGCATGTCGCCGAAGGGTTTCCAAGAAGACGTCGACTTGGCGAATGATGACCGGCTCGAATGCCTCCGTCGCCTCTTTCGAGAACGCTTGGCTGATGAGCTTGCGCTTTGTTCTATGAATGGTCCGATCTGTTGTGTTGAAGGTGCTATACACCTTATTACGCGTCAAAATCTCGTAGGTCCATGCTTTCGTGATATGCTTGTCGCTTTCGTAAATATCTGGTGGGACTTAGTGACTGTTGCATGACATGAACCAGCATGGTCGTGATACCTTGAAAGGCAGTCGCTGAATTGAACAAGAGCCGATTTGGCCCAACTCTGATGACGGGCCCTAAAGGTGATCAGTCGCGAATCGAAACTATGACTTGACGCGGAATGTCGGGCTCCTACCATATTGACTGTGCAGTCGTGCGGCTTCCAAAGGGAACCGCCGACGCGCAGCCAAGGTTCCGCCATAAAGATCTGTGATCTTGGCAAGAAGAGGACCTGGATATTGCCGCAAAGGGTGCAACACAAGTCGGTACAATACCAGCGCGCCACACTGCACACTTTAGTCGGCATTCTATCCTTCTGTCTGGTTTAGACTTACAGCAGCAGCGAGCGCACCAGTAACGAGCAGAAAGAAATGCATCGTCACTTGACTATCACCAACAGATGTCGGGAAATTAATTAGAACTACATTTGACAAAACGGTAGGAGTTGCCCTTTCGTTATTTCAGCGAAGAGATAGCCTTTTTGTGGCTTTGCTGTGCCGCTGTAGCTGAAGCTGTAAGCATCTCGGATGATCGTCATCACACAAAGGCGTTAGCCTCTTCCTTCAGCGGCTCAGCACTCCTCGAGGGTAAGTTTCCTCATTAGGACAATACTTTGCAAGGCTGATCATGACGTAAAGTTTTAGCTTTCGTCGGATAGGCGAGCGAGTCAGCCGTCCAATTGTTGCTGCCTTCGTCGTGTCGGATGGACGCTCTACCCGTGTGCATCAGAAGCAGTAGATACGAGAAAGGTAATCTTTCTGCTCCGTCAGTAGAGTCTTGCTCCCAAATGACGTGTTAGCAAGCAAGCCACGAGTTTGTATGCTCATTCTGATTCGTGATGCTCGGGAATTGCCTATTCGGGCAATTAGATCCCTGAGCCTGCGTTGATCTGCATTAGATGCACAAGCGTTGACGGAAGCCAATCGAGATCCGAATGCTTAGCCAGCCATGAATGCGCTGGGGCTTTTTCCCCCATTCCATTGTTAGCAAGCAATAGATGTGAGACTTGATGAAACTCTGGGTGCTGTTCCAGGTAGTCCATGATTGACAGCTTCGAATGCACCCAGTGCCTTGTATAATTCTTGAAGAAGACATACTAGGTAGGTACAAGCACACAAAGGCTGTCAGTGCGAGACTTATACCCTTCGACTAGAAGCTACGTTGAGCGATCGCAGCAAAGGCCGCCTTTACAGCGAAGCCGCAGCTACAACTCAACCGAACGACCTGAAGAGAGTAGAAAATGTGCAAGTTCTTTTCGCAACAGGTATCTGAAGTAGTGATGAACAGGGACTGTGTAACTTCTCGTATTACCAATCGCCTCAACGCCGCTTATTCAAAAGAAAAGATCAAATAAATTGGGAAGCCAAGATAGATACATAGGAGGGTGTTGTTTTGCCTTCATTCTTTGCAACACATTTGCATCGTATCTCCTCGTCCTGTAATGGATTTGGTATTTACAAGGAGAGACGATACGATAAAGCCGCGACAACACAGGCTCACCTTAGCGAGGGAAGTGGCAAAGCGTCAACCTTCCGCAACGCCCAAGAAGGCCCCCGTACCTTCACTAGCAACCCTAGCTCGTCACGTGTGGGGCATATGGTACATTTACCATCTAATGCTGTAGAGTCCATCCTGTGCCGGTCTAAAGACAATTCCATCTCGCAACCACTCATGGGCCGTCACTGAATGGCGATGCTCCGATACGGGTCATGTTGCGTGATGAGTCTGCAGACCTGTGCTTAACTTTCCTACACTCGTGGACTTAACCACCACCAATAACACAAACGCGACTCTTTCCCAGCCTGGACTGCGCCAATCTTTATGACCTACGACAGAGCAGTCAGTCACTGCGCCCCGGGGCTGGCTGCGCGCGAATATCTCCTTGCACCCTTGTCATTACAGCATTCAGCTGCGCATTCTACTGCCAAGTAGGCAATCAATTGCGAATTCAAGGACGCCATGTCTGACAGATTTGTCGTCAAAAAGACTGCATGTACGAATTGCCACAAGCGAAAGGTGCGAAACTTCATGTTGCTTTCCGATGCGGCTCATCAGGCTATCTCGAGCCATGCCAGACGGGAGCAGCTCCGAAGAGCGATGCAGTAGCTAACATGATGCCCCCGGGCCCTTCGGCAATATAGGTTCGATGTGACTTTATGAAGGATTGTTCCAAATGTATCAATTGTGATGTCTTTGCCCTCGATTGCAGGTCAGTACTCACACCCCTCGAACTTAAGGTTTATCGGGTCGTCGCACAACCAGCCACGAGCCACGAGCTGACTTTGCTCGTTGTGGTTCACAGTCCGCATTCAAGAAAGAGGAAGCACTCCGCTGGAGGACGACCAGCGACTCAAATTATCATCGCACCAACGCCAATCCTTCACGAAGGTGCTGTAAAGGCACCTCAGGAGGAAGCACAGCTAGAGGCTTCAGCTCTAGTCACTCCAGAGCAATCCGAGCTGTCCGAAGTACGCAGCGAAGGCTATTCTGCCGATCGGGAGCCAGGGCTTGACCAGGCCGCACCTTATGTAGGCAGAACAGACATACTCGGTCCCGTGCCATTCAGCGAGAGCTTGGCGACTGGCAGGGCAATTCTATCTGCCGAAGACAGCGACACCCGCTGTCGACAGGTACTTCAGGTTTTCAACGCAGGCACTACGGTATCCGAACCGGTAGCGCTGCGTCTGGTGAACCTTTTCAAGTCCTTTTGCTGGCCATGGGCTCCCATTGTTGAAGAGTCTTGGTTGCTGCCGAAACGGAGATCGTCGATGCCACTCTTGTTGCTACAGTCGGTGCTCTTAGCTGGGAGTCGGGTCTCATCGATCGGAACAATCGGTCAGTCCGTGGACTTGTATCAGAAGGCCAAGGCCCGGTTCTTCTATGGTGACAATCGCATGCCCCTTGCTTCTGTCATATCCGCACTACTTCTGCAGTGGTGGTCACCTACTGGACCTGAACAATTCTCGCTTGGCAACAGTGGCTTCTGGATGCATATTGCCGTCGGACTAGCCCACCAGCTGGGTTTGCACAGAGAACCCTCTCAAGGACCACATCGTGGGCTGCGGCGACGTATCTGGTGGACCATCGTGGTAAGTTTCACATGAGCAGTATCCCTTCACCTTTCTCATTCGCTATACGACCGTCCTTCTTCTTTTTTTCCTCCCTGAACTCCGCCTGCTTGGACATGTGCTAACGGACCCAGACTCGAGACATATGTATATCAATCGGCGTAGGCCGGCCACGAATGATCAATCTGGAGGACAGCAACGTCTCTCCACCCACAGCTGCCGACTT
This sequence comes from Sarocladiaceae sp. CBMAI 1973, assembly GCA_021347865.1. Taxonomy (NCBI): domain Eukaryota; kingdom Fungi; phylum Ascomycota; class Sordariomycetes; order Hypocreales; family Sarocladiaceae; species Sarocladiaceae sp. CBMAI 1973. The sequence continues at coordinate 44,721 of WNLN01000243.1, forward strand.
CCAAGAGCAAAACGACGGAGCAGACGTCTTTATAGCATATGTCAAGATTTGCTGCATAATGGGGGACTTGGCAGAACGTCGGAGAAGGTCGCAGCTCACACCCCGATATCAACAAGCCACACAAGACGCTCTTCGCCAGTGGCTGCATGGTTTGCCTCCTCGTTTGAGGCTTTTTACCTCTGATTCCGAGGCGCAAGTTCCCAATCCATACAATCTGGAGTCCCGTCAGCTCCATGTTTGTTTTTTCGTTACCCTGATCATCCTCACAAATGCTCAGGATCCTCTTGCGGTCTCAATTACATCGCTCGTTTCCGCCTCTTTCATCGCATCTATGTTTGCGGAGATGCAAGAAGCTGGCGATCTACAACGCCTCGGTCCCATCTTCGCGTTCCACAGCCTTGCTGCGGCACTTCCCCTACTATCGGCCCACAGGCTTCGCTCAATGTCCAGCTTGGCGATAGCTGACTTTGACAAGATATACAGCGCTCTTCAAGAGCTAGCTGAGAAATGGGGTTCAGCGCGAGGGCTTCTCGAACCGCTGATGGCAGCAAAGCAAAGAACACGCGTCTCGACCGACTCCGGTGATCTGCTGGAGTCTATCACACCACCGTTACGGAATTTGTTCTCGGAATTCGGGAGCAGCACGTGTTCTTTATGGTGGCTCTTGGAAGGGGACGAAGCCCAGCCACAGGAGTTCGATACGAATGCCGATGATGCGAGGGCAGGCGACTATTTCCGAGCGCTGCAGGGTACAGTCGAAGGGGATAATATTGATAAGGAGGAAAGTGCGAGGACATCAACTAGTAGGCAGCAAGACTTTGCAATGCCGGACGACACTGCCTGGCTTACAATGTCTGAAGCCGAGGATATGCATCACTTCCGCGCACCCTGGGAGTTGGTACCTCCTCGAATCTCGGATTTAGACGACGACTGGATGCTGCAACTCGCAGACACATAGAGATTCAAGCTCGAAGCTGGAGAAGATGCCTGGAAAAGAATATAACACATCAGGAAGGTTGTTACTCCAAGCCATCTATCTCTGACGGACCCACATAAGGATCGCCCTTCTACAAAGAGTCCGCCGCAGAAACAACCCAAGAACCGAGAGACTGACCCCCAAGACTGCATGTTTAGCTACTAGAGATGGATCTGCTCAACGTCTAATTATTCGGAGTGGCGCTCTGGGAGCCCCTTTGACTATGAGACTGACATGATATGTACGAAAGATGGGGCGACAGAAGGAGGCCTTGCATCTGTAAGTGAATGATTCTCATTCCAGGAAAACAGAGATCAGCCACTGTCTTCTCTGCGCTCGCTTGAAGGTATTGTCAGATCTGGAGCCATCTGGACCTCCCCGCCCTTTCCCCATTTCGCTTCAGTCGCAAGCCGCGCTACTGGTTACCTCTTCCCAAGGAGGCTAAGGATGCACTATTATGTGGAGTCGCCGTGGAGAAGGGGAGACCATCGAACGCCGCCTTGGGTTGAAATCGCCTCGGCGATCTCATCGTCTCCATCCTCCCTCCTCGGCGATTTTTACAGAGAGATGCGCCGAGCGAAACGTATTTTCTCTTTGCGAGACCGGCGTACGAGATGCATCCCCTTATCTACCTGATTTCGTTGACTTATTTTTTGTCTTCATTTTTATGACACTCTGACTTTATCCAATTTCATCCCGTCTTTTGTACAAAGCGTGAAGGTTGCTCATCGATCTACGGCATAGTCGCTACTTCACACCACTCGCAAACCAAAAGCATACGATAACGCATCTTGCAACATTCAATCGACAATCAGTCAATATGTCACTGTTCAGCTGTCAACGGAGGCTTGTCGCCAAGGCCGCCGTGAGGCCATCAGCATCACTCTTCCGATGTGCGTCCACGCGCGCACCGTTTCAATGGCAGGACCCATTGAACTTACAGGAGGTTCTGACCGACGAGGAGCGGTCGATTCAAGAGACAGCCCGCAGCTATTGCCAGGACAGGCTTCAGCCAAGGATCCTTGATGCTTATCGTGCGGAGAACTACGACCGCAAGATTCTTGAGGAGATGGGAGAGCTGGGTCTCCTCGGTCCTACCATCGACGGTTACGGTTGTGCAGGCGTCAGCAGTGTCGCAGCTGGCCTCATCACCCGCGAGGTTGAGAAGGTCGACTCAGGCTACCGATCTGGCATGTCAGTTCAGAGCTCCCTCGTGATGGGGCCCATTGAAGAGCATGGATCTCAGGAGCAAAAGGATCGCTGGCTTGAGAAGCTGGCACGTGGCAAGCTTGTTGGCTGCTTTGGCCTTACGGAGCCTAACCACGGTTCCGATCCTGGTTCTCTGGAGACTACTGCTATTTCTCATCCCACGAAGAAGGATGCATACATCCTCAACGGCGCCAAGACCTGGATCACAAATTCCCCAATCGCAGACATTCTTCTGGTATGGGCCAAGCTTGATGGTGTGATCCGTGGCTTTGTTATTGAGCGCGACCAGTGCGCTCCGGGAACCCTGGAGACGCCTGCCATCAAGGACAAGAACGGTCTGCGTGCCTCCATTACTGGCATGATCCAGATGGACGGCTGCGTAGTCCCTGCCGCCAACATGCTTCCCAACGTCACTGGTCTCAAGGGTCCCTTTAGCTGCCTCAACTCGGCTCGCTACGGAATCGCATGGGGGACCATTGGTGCCCTTGAGGACTGCCTCGACCGCGCACGGACCTATGCTCTCGAACGCAAGCAGTTCGACAAGCCCCTCGCCCAATTCCAGCTCATCCAGAAGAAGCTTGCCGACGCCTCGACGGACGCCGCTTTCGGTCTCCAGGCCGCCCTTCAGGTTGGCCGCCTGAAGGACAAGGGTCTGGCGGCCCCGGAGATGATCTCAATGATCAAGAGACAGAACTGCGACCGCGCTTTGGCTGGGGCTCGCGTTCTGCAGGAGGTCTTTGGTGGCAACGCTGCGAGCGATGAGTACCACATTGGACGCCACGTTGCCAACCTTTTCGTTACGCAGACGTATGAGGGACAGAGTGATGTTCACGCGCTGATCCTTGGACGTGCAATCACTGGCTTACAAGCCTTCTTCTGATCAAAGCACTTAGAATGCCCCTGTAATAGCCACTCATCAGTGAGTTAGTCAAATATAGATGTTCATTCCACCTTGATCCTTAGAGACAAGAACCAGCTATCAGTTATATTACTACAATTGCTCTTCTAATGATGACTTCTTTAATTCCTCGAGTTTTCGCTGCCTTCATACCGTGGGCCGACGAAGCTCGTAGCTTATCAAAGCCTTTTTCGTCGCTTGAGTACCACTTATGCGGAACTAGTGACTCCCTGTTTACTTCTATTCCGTAACATGTTCACTCGAGGTATAAAAGAGCATCTTCGAAATCATACATCATTGACTTCGATGCTAAGTAAGACATGCTTATTCTACCTCCCTAAGAGCTCGCAGGTCCCTGATTGAATGCCAACTATAACTCCAAGGTAGTGGCTAGAGAAGAGCGTGAGAAATCGCCGAGGCGATTCGGATCTCATCTTTGTCGGCCCTCTGATGGCGACCCACGTTCATGGGATTGAGGAATTCTGAAAGGCTGCCTTGTGCTCTCAAGATGGACTTTGTGGCTAATATCTTTTCAACAACTCCCGGATGGAGAATGGGTGTGTGAAGAGAATTCGTGTGTTGCCGGTTCTTTCATGGAATTATCAGGTCAATTCTCGTGCTCTTATCCTCAGCGCTGAACGTTGCTTATCCGACAACCTCACAGTGACCACTATGTCTCACGAGTCTCACGACCTATGATCCCAATCATAGATTCACCGACACTGTGTCTCATTGTGCGATTGAGGCTGTCCGACAAGACCTCGAGGGGACCAAGTGTCGCGGCTCGAGATCGCACTTGGGGCTGTCGCCTCGGCACTGCCCCCTCGATCTGTTTTGCCTGATCTCACGTCTCACGTATTTCGCCCGCCAGATATGGCCAAAATCACTGCGACATTGACAAACGCTTCAGGTTATTCATCACGGCTCTTTGTTGACTGCGACAAGTAATCTTGCTACGTCATGTTGTCGGGCCTCGGCTCGGCAGATTTTCCCCGCGCGATGCTTGACTTCCGATCTTGAATAGAGTAGACACTCGGACGATGATCATCAGAGATAATACCCAAACTTGGAAGTCTTGCGAGGGTTGGCACAAAGTCAGTGGTCAAAGCACTCTAGAAGCTTGGACGTTGACGTTGCTGTGTTTCACCGGCAATGCTGTCCACAATGCATTGCCCTCGCGCCGTCGTTGGTTGTATGAGTATAAGACGTGATGAAATCCATGCCGAATGATTTCTTCAATACAGAAAATCTCCCAATCGATCAAACAAGAACTTGAACTTCCCGATCAGCAATTGTTAACATGCAGTCTACTATCTTC
>WNLN01000244.1:0-49114 GCA_021347865.1 Sarocladiaceae sp. CBMAI 1973
CTCCTCAGGCTGGAGTTGCCAATGCCATGCAATTCGCTGCGTCCCAATTGGCTGGCAGCTCCTGCAGCTGCAGCAGATGCAGTGGCTGCCGGCCGACTAGCGTGAGACTAGACGTCAGGTATCCACTATTGGCTTAAGTGGATACCCGCTAAGCAAGCGTCACCGACTCGTGTGCCTCCCGTCTTTGCTCTCTTCTCGCAGGCTAAAGCAATCGAGTCCCGTCTTGAGGAAGGAACGTCCCGGACAAGAGTTGGAATTTGGGAAAGCGTCAATATCATCAGCTGTGCTCCTTCCTGCCCGAGTGGTCAAATGGCACCACCTCCAGTCTCCTGTTCGTTGTGTTCCACTGCTGAAGCATTGTGCCAGCTGTTTCTCATCACATATCTGGAGATCGCCGTCGATGGTTTGACTCTTTGATGCCTCAGGTTCAAGAGGAAGTCTCCGTCAGGCAGCAGATCATCGTGTGACGTCTCCTCGACGTCGTTCTCATAGGCTGATCATTCCTCGTTGGCATTCCGTTTTGTCACATCCCGGCTCGAAATGACACAACCAAGCCTGAGTCGCCCACACTGGTCTGTGCTGTATGATAATACTGTCCCATATTCCAGGGGTCCTATTCTTCCGCCCCGATCGAGGCTTGAAGCAGGGGACAACCGTGTCAAATCACCTGCAACAAAGTTCTCCGTACCCGCAGCGACATATGCGGACAAATTATGAATAAGACATGCGGGAGACCCTTGAGGCGATTTGCAATGGAGCACTACCGGTGCTTGTCCGTCAAGCCACCAAAGAGTGTTCGAGTCTTCGCTGACAACGCCAAACGAACTGGTGGGCCTCGCTACCTTCGTCTCACGCGGATTGTCGTCCGCCTTGGAACGATTTTATTGTTCGGCCAAAAACACACTTCGAGCAAACTTAGACCTGGGATGTCTCGCGAAGATCTCCAGCGGTTGTGCGACTTCCTCTTTCATTCTCCGCCTTTTCAGCCGCCCATGTAAGTAGCATATGCAGCACAGGATACCTCACTTACATGCACCACATGCGGTCTCCTGCATGATCAGCGTCCAGACCCAGCCATTTTTTTTTTACGCGCCTGCACGTTGGCCGATTTTCCCTCCCTTTATCTCTTTTGCGACCTGACTGATGTAGACATGATTTGACAGGTTGGCTCACCAATTCTGGACATCCTAGAAGGTCGAGAGCAACTTTGCTCTCGGCCATTCAAGACGAGCAGACTCCCCAGCTGCCAATCTTTGGAGCTCTAGCTCCAGGTCCACGTACCTGCGTGAATCGCGGCACGATACCTAGTACGTAGTGTGAAGGGAAGACCCCACAGCGTCTGTAAAGACTAGAGGCGAGCAATGCGATCGGTCTACCGCAGAGGCAAAACACTTGACCGCACAGTCTTCCGCGCAAGCCGATTTGCCATCCTATTGGCAAACGACTGCCCGGATGGTCGCGAGGCATAGGCTCTCAACAAGTATGCGCATATTCCACTCGCATATTTCCATTCGCATCTGAAAAATGGCGATGAGATCCTGCAACCCAGCAAACGCGACGCCCAGCCTTTTGACCTGAGCTTGGAACAGAGCCCCGTCTCTCTGCAGGTCTAGCTTATCCCAGGCTGCACCTCACTAGGCAAGTGGTTCTGGCTGACCTCGAGTGTCTCTGTGTCGCTAGGGAGCCCTTGGCCCCAATACTGCAGGCTGGGGTGCAGGATCCGGTACCGCTAATCATGCCGTCATTAGTACTCTGACATGCTCCCGGGCCATCGCATTTGCTGCTCAGTCGTTCGATCTCCGATCGTGACCGTCAGCTTCAGGACCTTGTATTGACATCCGCCATAGAGTCCTTATCTGCTCCCCCGGACGGGGACATTCCATACGTCTACATTGTGTCTGCAAACGGCTGGTTTGTGTTAGAAGCTTTGGCTGATCTCGCGACTGACTAGTCACGGCTCGCTTCCCGTGAACTTTGTTCAGGAGGGATGGAATGACTTTTTAAGCCCCGGTCATCGAACACTACAATGGCAATTGCGCGTCACTTCATCATTGCGAGAGCTTTCTAATAACCGCAGTTGTCACATTTCATGCATGGGTTCAATTGACATGAGTTTGATTATTCAGACAACGGTGCCAGAGCTGAGTGTTCTGCTTACCAAAGCATCGTGACTCCCAATGGGTCTTTGGCGCCGAAGTCGCACACAACTGTAGGATGACTCGCCCAGACGACCAAGCAGCTCGAGAGGGGTAAGTTATAAAAAGCATGCCACCATCGACAGCCCAGAGGACACAGGAATACGCGAAGGATTTCCTCGACCCCAATTGACTCGAGTCAAGACACGCAACCATTAGATCGCACGAGGCAAACTCAGCTCTCCACCCATCCACGGCCGCCTGCACCTCGTCCAACGCCGTAGCCCTCGACCAATCATTTCACACCATCCACCACATCTCACGATCTTGCTTCCCCCATCATGGCCAACAATGCAGCCACGTCTGGGCAGCCCCTGGAGCTTCCGTTTGTCACCCTCGACGTCTTCACCACAACACGATTCAAGGGCAATCCCCTAGCTGTCATTACCATCCCCGCTGACCTTCCCGCCCCGCCTACTCAGGAGCAAAAGCAAGCTATTGCCCGGGAATTCAACCTCTCTGAGACCGTCTTTGTGCACGATGTCGATCCAGCGAGCAGCAATAACACCACTGAGCGGAAGATCGACATCTTCCTTGTTGACCGCGAGATTCCCTTCGCCGGACATCCTACCATTGGCGCCGCCGTCTCACTCTTGCCCCTAGGCGTCCGCACCGTTGTGGCCAAAGCAGGTCCCATCGCGATCACACAGACTGGCCCCCGCGCCGTTCAGGCCGCTATCCCCCATGACGTCCGCCTCCACGCGAAGCGCCTTCGCCAGCTAGACGACAGCTTCATCTCCACACTCGATCTCTCCTCCGATCCGGTTACGCGCCAGACTGAGCTCGACGCCCCTATCGTCAGTATCGTCAATGGCATGACCTTCCAGCTAGTGGAGCTCCCCTCACTCGAGCAGCTCGCTCGCGTGAAGCCCAACCCCGCTCACCTGCCTCCAGACCAGCTCCTCGATGAAGGTTGGCGCAACAGCTTCGTTGGACGCTACCACTTCGTTCGCACCGGTGCAAGCCCAACCGGGGATGTCGTAACGCTACGAACACGTCTCGTAGAGCCTACCCTCGAAGATCCCGCGACGGGCAGCGCCGCTTCCGCTCTATGTAGCCATCTTAGCCTTACGAGCGGCGCGAAAGATAGCCTGACTCGGTACGAGGTCACGCAGGGGGTTGAGATGGGTCGTGAGAGTAACATCGTGATTGATGTCGCGGTCAAGGATGGCAAGGTTCAGTGTGTGACTTTGGCGGGTACAGCGACGCAAGTGATGCGCGGCTTTGTTACTCTGTAGACTACCTTGCGTAGACCATGGACAGGCGCCCAGCTGCCTTACCTTCGCGTGGCGCATAGCTAGTAGACGGGTGTCCTGTGAACCTGAGGATCGTGCATAGTCACATCCTCTCTATTCTGGGAAGACCGGGCAGCTCAAGCATGCACCACGGCTGGGCAGCACCTAAAGCACATTTTTGCCCTGCACTCAGAGATAGAAGTAGTTGATAGTATTCAGAGGATGTGTCACAACATAGCACAGATCACATAGCATCAAGAGCAGACCATCATGTCAAACAGCAGAACAAGAACGCGGTAGAATACTGAAAGTGTGTCTATCGTACAATAATACAAAGGTCATCGTCATCAACGTGTGACATGATGGTGTGTGAGTAATGTGACATTCGGGTGTTTGGATGAGATCTTGGTGGCAGGAATTGGTATATCGTGTCCGGGATCCATGGTGAAAGATGAGAAATCGGAGTAATGGAGAATTCCAAGAAACAACAATGAAGAAAAGAATGCAATCAGTTTTTCTTTCCAGGCGCCGGCTCCCCAATCCGTGCTTGTGTCAAGTCTTCTTCATGCTCTTCGAAACAAAACTGTCCTCTCGTCTCATGCTTCTCCGCCCATAATCATACCCAGAGAAAGAGTCAAGAGCGCAAAGTCGCATCGGGGCGATGGTAACCTCCCACCCTCACCCCGCTTCGACCTGCGTCTGTCTCATTGAATTCAACTCCAATTCGGACAAACATGGTCCGTCATCGTCCTCGTTTAATATGGTGTTGTGTGATGGGACAAGTGTTGTGCTTGTCCTCACTCCTCGTAGAAGGGTCAATAAGCCTCCTGATTAATAGCTGGTGGTCCTCGCGAGTTCTGCCAGGTGGACGCTGAGGACATTGATGCCAACTTCTGGCAGCTGAATCCATGGCCTGCCACATCATTTATTGCGGAATTTGACGCTGGAGCACAGCGGCAAATCGATCGGCGACCTGTACTTCGTCAGTGTGAACATCATAGTGTAAGGTTGTGGAATAACTCACATCCGGGGTCGACTTGATGAACGGGAGGTCGAAGAACATATACTTCTCGTTCTTGACCAGCTCAATGATGGTGCACATTAATCCCCACGGTGTCGGCCAGAATCCGGCCAAACGCTCGAGAAGAATTCGCGTGATCTCTTGACGGATCTCAGTCTCCTCAGGATCGTTGATATCTTTGCCAAATATGTGGAGAATAGTCTGGCTGAAGAAGTCGGTATGCGCGTTGGGGTAGCGGAGCTGGTTGACCATAGTACAAAGGGCATAGTAGCGCGCCTCTGGAGAAAGCTCATGTACAAGAAGTGACAACGTAGCCACTTCTGGCTCACTGCCGGTCACTGACAATGCACCGGAGCTTGATGCGGCACGCTGCGCTCCCTGGTGACCAAGGTACATGACAGCGGCGGTCGTGACGCGCACGTCCGTGTTCAGTGGGAAATATCCAAAGCTTGTCTGTCTGTTGGGGTTCTGTGTCATTGCGTGCACGAGCTGTGCGACAATGTCCTCAGAAGGTCCGTTCTGGCATGCTTGATCGATAACATTCAGCAAACCACTCTCATCGAGGACGGATGGGGAGTTGTCGACAAGAGTCGGCAGCAGCTTTGTCTCTTCCAGTCTCTCGATCTGTAGTCCCGGGTGCAGAGGATCAGGAAGCTTCGTTCCCTGTGGCGAAGCAGCCAAGATGGCGTTCAGGAGCTGCGTACAATGCGGAGGCAAGTTGGCGCAGAGCTTCATGTGGTTCGCAGCAATGAAATCGGGGAAGTCATGTTGGAGAACAGCGATAAGCTTGAGTGTGGCGCGGTACATCTCCTTACCAACCGGCGAAACTTCCGGCGCCTTGAGCAGCTCTCCGAGGCAATCCATTAGCTGGTCCAGCAGAATAGACATAGCATCCCAACCAGCATTGTCTGAAAGCTGAAGGACCACAGAAGTGAAGGCCTTGTGCTGCAACAAGCTCAACCAACCAAATGAAAAGGATGGTAAGGCTGATGGACTCATAGTTGCCATGCGCTTAGCAAAGCTGAGGATGATGGTGCGACGATCTTCCTCGCTGAGATCTTCACCCATAAGCTGCAGGTCATAGAGAAGCATTGATAGCAAGCGGAAGAACACGCGTTGGTTGAACTGCTCGCCACGCTTGACCTGGTGATGGTTCATCACAAGAGTGACCAAAGCCAGAACAGAGTCCAGGAACTTCGCACGCGTGAGCACTTCATTAGAGTGTAAGCTGACGAAAAGGCTGATGAGTCGTGCCAATGCGTCAGTGGCGACATAGGTCTCGCTGATCAACCCGCTGTGCAACATATGCTCGAAACGCTCGACGGCGATATCAGTGGCAATGCGAATGAAGACCAAGAAGTCATCGCGACCAGTAATGACACGCTTCGTTTGAAGCTGCTGAACAAAGAGCATCGCCGCCTTCTCGGAAGCATGGTGATTATGGAATAGGCGAACCCATTCTTCGAATACATATTCCATTTGCTCATGTTGGGTGACAGCCTGGTCCTCGCTGTCCTCATGGGCCGGACCAATGAGCTTGGACTTGAGACGCTGAGCCACGGTGTTGTTCGGGTCTTCTGAGATCCAGGCCCAGGATGCCTCCAAAGTTCGCACAAAGTCTGCAAAGAGTGCAATAGGCTTGTTGTTGAGGAGTGCAAGATCCAGCATCTGCTCCAGGAACTCCAGTGATCCCTCCTTGCGTGCTTCGAGTGCCTTCGACAGTGCAAGATCGATGCTGCGCCATTCCAGGAGATCGGTTCGGACCAGAGCGGCGAGGAGCGGGAGGCTCAGGAAAGCCGTTCCTGGCTGTGAACTGAACATCGCGCGAACGCGGTTGTTCAGAGCTGGCCCTGAGATCTTCCTCAGGGTTTCGAGAACATGCACCAGGCTCTCCAACGTCAGATTGTCGTCAACTTGCTGGAAGATCAGACTCGTGATCTGCTCGGCAGCATAAATGGCGAATTCCTCGGAGCTTTGAGATGTCTTGATAATTAGTTGAACCAGGGCATCAACGACGTCCAAGACAGGATGAGGTCTCGGCAAACCCATGAAATGCTCCTCGCGTGCTTCGCCTGCAACACGAAGAAGCTCCTGCAAAAGCTTGTTGACTCTCTCGGCAAGATTACGCACATCCATCTGGAAGCCCGGTGAGCGTCCGTTGGTCATGTTGCCAGCAGCAGTGTTATGTACCGGAGGATATGACTGCATCGGTGCGTTGAGGTGCTGCGAAGTTGGTGTGTCTGTGGAGCTGGGGACAGTGGGAGCTGGCATGTAAGTATCCTGTAGAACCTCATTCGCGATAGAACGTGTGGCATCTGATGTTGAGGGTTGGTGCGAAGTAGACGCGCCAGTGGTAAGGGCACTGCGGGGTTGCCTAGCAAAGTCTTCGTAGATGGCCATCTGTTCCGGGTTCAGCCCTGTCAGGCTTGGGGACAGTTTGTACGGGTTAGGGATAGTCAATGCCCAGCGGTTCGTGCTCGTCAGGTCGTAGAAGGGTTCGTTGGGGTGCTGAATGCGGTGACGTCTTCTTGCTTCAAGCTCAGGCTCGATCAATTCCTCGATGTCAGGCACAGCCCTTTCTTCCGCTTGCTTCTCGATAATGTTGCACGCCAGATCTAAGTTGGAATTGACACACATAATGATAGTGCCTTCTGGAAGCCCGGACGGGAGGTCGTTTGAGAGGTTGCGCATGTAGTTCGTGAAGTTGGCGCGCAGAGGCTCCTTGGATGTCACCAGGGCAAGACTTCCGGCGGTGGCTTTGACCATGTTGATCGCGGAAGTCCGAACACGATGCTCATCAGGCTCAGTAACAAAGTCCTTGTGAATCATCTGCTGCGTCGAGATAGCGGCAATGGTGACCGATCTGTCAACGACAGGCTGGATGATATCCTGCAGAGCTCGTGTCAGAGCGCTACGGACAATCTCGTGCAAGCGACTGCTGCTCACGACCATCTCGTTCGTAGGCGGGATGTTCACAAGCGGGCCGAGATCAGGGAGCGTAAGGGGGACAGCCGGTGGCGACATGCCCTGCCCGACAGCGGAAGTCAGCCCATTAAGAGACAAGCTGTCGAAGGCATCCAATTGCTCTTGAGTGATGACCTCGGCAGGTTCCTCGACCACTGGTCTATTGAGAATCTCTCCAGAAGGTTCGATGCTCTTGTGGTCGAGATCCAACCCCTTGCACAGCACTTCGATTTCAAACTTGAGGTTTAGTTTGAGCTCGGCGTGGTGGTAAAGCTCGATCAGAAGATAAATGATGTCCATGAGCCAAGGGTTGGGAGGTCGGAAGATGGACGATTTAGCACCCTGGAGGAGGACTTTGCAGACGAAAGGAATGACGACGATTAGGCGCTTCGTGTCATGAGCTTCCATGAGCAGCTGCTTGAAGGCAAGATTCTTGTGGCGGATGGGGAGGTCCCGAGCGAGTGTCAACAAGCCCAACCAGCCTCCTAGGTTCTTCAAATGGGTCCTCTCTGTCGAGTTTTGCATCGTGGCCTCGGCGTTGAGCATGCGGGCAGCGCTGATATATGTCTCGCGGAGCACTTGATTCCACAGTGTCTTGTCTTGCAACATCGTCACGAGCTGGAGGTAGACATGGTGGTAGTTCGGCTGCATCTTCGCTCGTTGCTCGACCAGGTGGCTGGCGAACCACTGCTGGTGTCGACTCTCCATCATTGACCGAAGCTCGGCACACATGGACTGTAGAGTTCCCTCCGTAATGTTGTTGAGAACAAATTGAATCTTGTCTTGGGCGTCCTCAGCAGGCTCCTCGAAGTTCGAGCTGGCAGGAATCGGCTCGACACCAATAGATGCAAAGGGAGGTGCCTGTCGTTCGGTCGTTGGTTCTTCTGGGTTGCCATTGGCGAAAGGCTCGCTTCCGAAGCCTATGCTATGAGGCGTGCTGGTACCGTTACGACCTCGGCCAACCTCTTCCTCATGCTCCCGGACGACCTCCTCCGCCTTCTTGAAAGCCTCAGTCCCCTGCAGGCCAGGGATCTGCAGGAGTTGCTTGCAGAAGCCAGGCCATTCTCGGAATCTGGCAAGCAACTGCATGAGCGCTTGAAGACCGAATTTGTACATCGGGTCGCTCGGGGCATGATCGCGGACTGCTTCAAGGATCATGCCCAAGCCGATCTTTAAAGGAAGGTCCGAGATCAGCTTGTGCGAGATGATTCCACCGAAGAGGACAGCCGTGGTGGCCAAGGCCTCTAGCGGGTAACCGCCGTAGTGGTTGTATTCGTCGAATAAGCCGTGGATCATGTCTGCGAAAACATCTTGGTCGAGGGGATCGCGGGAGTGTTTGTACCGATCGAGCGTCTCGACAATGTTTCTGACCTGCGTCTCATCACCATACATCTTCTTGTAGTGCTCCTCCATCTTGCTACTCGCGGTCGGGGGGAGAGCATTGCCGTCTTGACCGTTCGCATCGATAATATCGTCGAAGCCTTCGCCATAGTTGATTAAACGGGGGTAAGCGGTGATACACTGGCGTTGGACTACGATCAGGTCATGGACAGGGGCTTTTGGAAGGAAGTCTTCCAGGATTCCAAGCAGAGCCGCAACGGTGCGAACTTGAAGTGTGGTCGTGCTCTTGACTGGCGGCTCGCCATCCGTAGGGTGCTGAAACTGCATTTCAAGGTTTGCTTTGATCATGAGGAACTGCAATAGTGAGCGAGAGTACTCATGGCTTCGGTCAGCATTGACCCTCGCCCACTTGGCCAAGTCGAGAAAGCCTTCAGAGTGGGCCAAGGCAGCCAAGTCGAGGCCGAAGCCGTTGTTTCTGTACACCAATTCGTCGAGCCATTTATGCTGTACCGCATGCTCGAAGATCTTGGAAAGATCAAGCGGCCTCAGGGCGTGAGCCTCAGTCAAGCGATTGATGACCCAGTCCTTGTCCTTCTTCCAGAGGCTATCCAGCACGAAGTCATACTCGGGGGAGCGCTTCTGGAGGAAGTTGTCGAAAAGGGAGTTGATGGTTTCTACTGCCATGTTGGCCCAGGACTGGCGAGGGACCTCAAAGGCAGAGACCAAAAAGACATCGAGATTGGGCACAACGACGTCCTGGAATAGCCGCTTTGCCTCGACACTCTGAGACGCATGCATTGAGCTCAGCGCCATGTTGAAAATCGAAGTCAGAGCCACCACAGAGGTGAGTGGATGCCTGATAGCGATGGCAGCCCTTTCTTGTACATTGGTCGGTGAATTGACATAATCCTCAAGATTAATGCTGCGGTGGAGGCCAGGAATAGTCGTGGCGTCTAATTGCTCGGGGCTGTGGGAGGCGTAGGCGCAAACGAAGGAGAGTAAAGCTTCAGGTTCGCTCCAAGGTCCTCCCCAAAGGCGCTGTATATCGAAATTGGGGTTGGGCGTGACAGGAAGGAGAGCTTGATAGAGGCGAAGAAACTGCGGCGGTGAGATTCGGGCTGACGGTTGATCGAAGCAAAGAATGACTTCCATCCAATCGAAAGACTTGGGAACAACGCGAAGGAGTGCCTTGACCAGAACCCCGGGATCATAGTTCGGAGTGATGGAAATCGCAGTATATGTCAACGCGGGAGCTACTTGATCGGCGTTGAGATTAACGTTGTTGAGGCGGTTCTGGAGGTACGAGACGCAAGACTCCTCATCGCGAGTGAATTCGCTCCCAGTCTTCTGAATGTATCGGGCAAGAGCGTTCGCCGGCCGTTCTGCGAGAACTCGTCCAACATCTAGCGCAGCAAGGACTTCCGAGGGTGGTGGCTGGTCCATGTTCGCGAATCTTTTCGACACGCATGTAGATAGATCGCGCCGGGAAGAGGCATTGAAACTCGGGGGGTGGTTCTGCAGGAGTCGGTCGACGATGAGGGCAATGAAGGCCGGCGTGAGGTCTTGATGTGCCTCAAGGTCGGGGCGAGAAATGATGTCTGCGAAAGTCATAAAATTGGTGGAGAGGATGGCGTCGGCTACAAACGCGTCAATGAGTGCCGCATCGATAGCACGGGGCCGGAAATCACAAACCTTTCGTCTTCAAATCGGAACGGGAGCCCAATTTGAACGCAAGTGCCAGTAATGTCTTCTCTAGAGCATCGAGTTTGAAGTGCTCCATGAAGGTAGACAGATCGAAATCCCGGAATATGTCCTCGGTGCCGCTCTCTATCGACTCGGCGATCTTGCTGGCTTGGTCGATGTCGTGTGCGATCTTTCGCATCTCGCCAACGAGGATGTGGTAGTTGCCAGGGTTGGCAACAGGCCTGTTAAGGCCAGGGAATATCTGCGGCGCATTGCCGGCGACGAGCCGAGTGAAATACTTTGAGAAGACTTCCATACCGTGTTCATCGATGAGCTGCGAGGGGGAAAATGTCAGTGTCAAAAAGTCGCGTCATGGCACGCGAGGCCAAACCAGGCATGGGAGACAAGGCTTACTTTGCGCAGTTGATCAACCTGCAATTCAAATTTGGCGCGATCTTTGTCCTCCTTGATTGTGCTCAGAAGGAGGTATACTTGAGCAACAACAATCTTCGTCAGGGAGCTCGTCCCAGTCGGACTGCTGGTGCTGGGGCTGGCACCAGCACTGAGGGCAGCCGTGTGCGACGGATGAGGCGAGTGAATGGATCCAGTCTGCAGGTTTGATGCAGGATTTGGAGAAAACGATCCCGCGCGTGGTGGAGGGACCATGGGGTTGTATTGAGTTTGGAAGGTTGCTTTGGAATGAGCGCCTGCCAGGGGAGCGGTGGCAGGCAGGTATGCTCAGAGCGACGTATGGGGGGGTGAATTGTGAACTGAGCAGGAGTTGAGTGCGGCGTGTCCTACATGGGGAAACCCAACTGCTGTCACGATCTCTTTCGGGAGACGAGATTCGTTACGTTCCAATTTGCGCGCAGCAGAGGGTGTATAATTCGTCCCTTTGCGTACGCTTATTTGAGAGATCCAGCTGGATGAGCTTTCGGTGTTCGGTGAATGCCCCAAAGGCTGCGTGTCAGCTCAGAGGTCCAGGCGAGGGAGGCTTGGGTCGAGTCGGAGGGGAATGAGCTGGACCCGAAAAAGGGCGTGTCGCGAGGGCGCAATGGGCCTAGGGTAGCGGAGGGTGCGAGGAGACCAGCCCGGGCGTTGTATCGATGAGGATGCTGCGAGGAGGAAGCAGCGAGTCGATGGCGATGCGCGGGCGGGAGGGGATGGATGTAATTGAGTGGGTGAGGATGGGTTTGGTTTGAAGGTGAGGGTCTGGCTCAGAACCTGACGACCTAGCAGTGTGCACGGGACATGACGGCAAATTCCGTCTACAGCTGTCGCCTATAAACCAAGGTACCTTACCCGGTACCTACTTGCGGCAGCCTGGCTTCGCAGTTGATTGGAGAGCCACTGGGTCGCTTTCAAAAGTACAATGATCGCGGACAAGTTTTGAAGCTAATTCCTCTTAATCACACTGAGCTGCTAAGTTTCTCGTGTTTCCCAAGGAGTCGAGTGATTCACATGATGGTTCTTTGAACTGGACGTAACACAGAGACACGTACTCTGACCACAATGGCTGCGTGTACTAATGCCGGCTGACATAAGGCAGTGAGAGCTCCCGATAGAGTTAGTCGCTGGGAAGTCGCAGTGGGCAGCTGCGTTGCGGGTCGCTGCCCGAGTCACAGTCACGTGCAAAGCCCATGATAGCGCAATCCCTGACCCGTTGCTCAGCCAACTCACGAAAAGCGGGTCTCTAAACAAAGGCAGCATTGTTCGTCCCTTCCCCAGACGTCACGCCATCCGCATACCTCTCTTGCCCTTACTGTGACTATCATCCACAACGCTCGGACTGGGACTCGCAATTTGTTCACTGCCACAGGCATCATTGTAGTTTCTTCAGGAAGAAGCTGCACAAGTACTCACACAAGCATCTTCACACCCTCGTTGTTATCCCTCGCATACCTGTCCAAGAAGGACTCGCTCCTGCTCACATCGGGCACCATGCCTGCGGCAACGACGGAAGCGCCGTCTGTTCAGCTATCTTGTACGTTCCGACATTGGCCACATTTGATCGCAATTGACGACTAACATTGCTGTATCAGTCGCAAACAACTTCTGGGGTAAGGAAGATGCTGGTGTCGGACCTTTGCTGGATCGCATGCAAGGTGCGAAGCAGACATGCGATGAACTTAAATCATTCTATGGCGGTAAGAGACGTTCCCTGGCTTGTCGGTGTGATACGGCCGAAGCTGACTTCAAGGACAGCCCGGGCGGCGATTGAAGACGAATATGCGAAGAAGCTCCTCAACCTGAGCCGAAAGCCTCTGGGCCATAACGAGACCGGCAGTCTTAAGACTTCGCTCGACACTCTCCGCGGAGAACTCGAATCGATTGGCAAACAGCACCAGAACATCGCCGCGCAGATGAAAACTGAATTGGAAGAACCCTTGGCAGCTTTCGCTGGGGGGATGAAGGAGCGTCGTAAGATCGTGCAGGGCACTGTCGAGAAGCTCTTGAAGACCAAGATTCAGCAGACACAGCAAGTCAACAAAGTAAGTGCCGTCACTTACTTTTACGGCTCGGAATATGCACTGACCGAGGTAGACACGAGACAAGTATGAGCAAGAATGCCTGAAGATTAAAGGATATCTTGCCCAAGGCCATATGGTGATGGGACAAGAAGAGCGACGAAACAAGGCAAAGCTTGAGAAGACGCAGATCAGTCTCGCCACGTCCAACACAGAGTACGAGAACGCAGTGAAGGCACTCGAAGATACTACCACTCGCTGGAATAGGGAGTGGAAGGCGGCTGCGGACAAGTTCCAAGACCTTGAGGAAGAGCGCCTCGACTTCACAAAGAGCAGTCTGTGGACCTTTGCCAACGTTGCATCCACCGTTTGCGTCAGCGACGATGCTTCGTGTGAGAAGATTCGCTTGTCTCTTGAGAAGATGGACGTTGAGAAGGACATCACTTACTTCATCACCGAGCGCGGCACCGGCCAAGAGATCCCTGATCCGCCGAAGTACATCAACTTCTGCAGAGGTGATATCAACGATTCTCAGTCCGAGGCGTCTGAGGACGAAAACTACTCAGTGGCCCAATTCCCACGCAGCATCAATCCTGCATTCCGTTCATCATCACCTCAACCTTCTACTTTCGAGTCGCACCACGACCCTGAGTCCGCGCTAGCCAACAACCTTGCGCACAGGGATTCGCCTGGTCACGGCAGCCGGGAACCTACTCTCACACCTCAGAAGATGTCGCAGCCTCAGCCCCGTCAATTTGTTGATGAGCAGCACTATCAGCGCCAGCCCCCGCCATCGCAGATGGCTTACGAGGTCAATCAGCACCAGCAACAGGACTTCTCGGCCGTGCCCCACGATCCATATCCGATGGACGGTATGACAATGCTCTGTCGCACCGGACCTCCCTCAGATCGTAGCTCAGCCATGACTTCTGCGCGACCCTCTAGCAGAGACTCTCGCAGCGAGTACTCCAACCCGACGTCTTTCTCGAGTATGGAGCCCCCAAGTGGAATGACATCGCCGGTCAAGCAGTCTGCTCCTCCTGCCGGATCTCCAGAGAAGCAGGTTCTTAAGAAGAAGAGCGGCTTTTTCCAAAACCACAGTCCATTCCGCCGCAAGAGCACAAAGAATGCTGCGCCCCCGGCCAATAGAAATACCTGGCATGCAGCCAAGGATACGGGAAGCCCTCGTCGACCGGCCTTATACAGTCAGGAGTCCCACGATCGTGCTCCGAGCCCAGATCCAATTGATGCCAACGCAAGCCTTGCGCTCGGCGTCGGACAGAATGTCCTGCCTGTGACCGCACAAGACTCCTCCAGGCGCAGAGCTCAGCCTCAGGCCCAGGAGACCGACGAGAGTGACCCGATTGCTCAAGCTCTGGCTGAACTCAAGGGCGTTACGTTGAACAAGGAGTCAACGTCTCGAATGTCAGCCGACCATTATCATGGTATTGCTACGCCAGCTCCGGGGGGAGACCGTCCGGGATCACGCGCTGCGCCAGGCTCCAGTGGTCGTGCGCCGCCGCCGTCCTACGACCAACCGCCTCCTTCCAGACTTGGCGTACCACCACCGGCTGTGACATCGAAGGCTATGAAGCAGGCAACGCAGAAGGTGGCAGAACAGACTCGCAGCGTCTTTGGTGATAGAGCTCGTGGTGGTAGCAGTGGCTACGGAGCCTCGCCTCACTCGCGATCCAGCGCTGATATCCCGCGAGCAGCATCACCTGCCCCAACGCGCAGCGCCTCTCCACAGCCGCCAATGAATGATCCGCGTCGCATGAATCACCGATCAGCTTCTCCGAATCCCCGGGCTGGATACCAATCACGAAATGGTTCCCAGGCGAGCATGAACCGCGGATCTGACCAGGGCTTCTACCGAGGTGCATCTCCTAACGATGCCTCGCCCTCACCATTCGGTCAGCACGGGCGTCCGAAGAGCGTGTACGGGCAGTCCAGTGGTGGAGACATGTCTGTGCAGCTTGCTCCGGCTGGCGAGGAGGGCTATGGTTCACAGCGGGGACGCGGATCTCAAGCCATGGGCCTGTATGATGGAGGCTCCCGGCAAAGGAGCAAGAGCGTCGCGGATCCATCTCGCCAATACACTCGCGATGGACGACCGATTCTACACTTTGGTTAGTCATCACTCCTTACACATAAGATCGATGAAACGGAAGGGTGCTAATTTTACAACAGCTCGAGCACTTTACGTCTACCAAGCAGCAATCCCGGAGGAGCTCGGATTCGCAAAGGGAGACTACTTGGCTGTTCTTCGACACCAGGACGACGGATGGTGGGAGGCCGAGGTGCACGGCGGCCCGGGACGCGTTGGATTGGTCCCGAGCAATTATCTACAGCCGTGCTGAAAGACCAACTACCTCGCAAGAGGGCAGGATAATGCATGCAGCGATTTGGTTCGTATAGCGAGCAGGCCCAAAGTATTTAGTGGTGGCGGGATTTGAGACAATGTCGACTGTAGGTAAAGGGATGTTGACTGCTTGGCCTGGGGCTGGGCACTGTACATATCTATGACTTGGCGTTAAGGTAGCTTGACTTGAGATTGATGACGCACGCACTGGGTATAGCAGAGATTGAAATTCAAAATTATTCCAATGCAATGATCATAAGAAAAAATGTGTTCCTCTTTCGCTGTACATTTGTGACCTTGCCGCCGTTGCTAAGGCGTCGAACCTCTGTTGGCTATGACGTTGCTCCCCACGCTCCGTCACATGCCACCCCCCAACACCAATTGACCCTCCACCAAGCTCGAGCTGGACCTCTCTTCCCCCAAACCTCGCGAGCTTCACAACCACACCCATACGGCGCCCTCCCGGCGCATACGCGCTCTTGAAACAATGGTGCGCTTTTTGTCATGCTCTCGCATCCCGCATAGTGCAGTGCTGACCTGATCGCAGGAGACTATCCAGCAGACCGCTCGCGCCGTTACGTCCAAACCGGTCCAACGCGCCGTCGTCAATACTGTGCTCGCTGTCGTTGGTGCTGTGTCGCTGTTCTGCGTCGCTGGCGTTGCTACAGCTCTTTTCTTCCAGAACTTTGTGCCGGATCAGGTCCTTACTGCGCCGGTGCATCTGCAGTATGGGTATGTCTTCAACTCCATCACCTGTCCCTGTCGTCTATGATAGCTCTACTCAGAGCAGTAAACACCATGTGTTGGGACCGGGCTGACCTCTAAATAGCTCCGGTCTCAACCCCTACGGCGTTGCCTCGCTTCACGCTCCGTCTCCGAAGACTGCCCAGGAATATGACATCTCCGTCTCCCTATCCCTCCCACGATCACCACCGAATCTTGATCGCGGCAACTTCATGATCAGTGTCTACCTCCTCGACTCACCATCCACACCCTCTCTCCTCTCCGACGCCAGCAGATTCGCCTCCTCACACCCTCACGACCACGACTACACGTCCACAACCGCAGACTTCGGTCTAACGCGCTCGATCCTCTTTCACTCTCGTCGACCAGCTTTACTTCCATACGTTGACCCTGTCGTCTCTCTCACTTCGCGAGTTGTCTTTGTCGCATGGCATCTGCTGTTCCCTGAGAAGTCACAGGTGTGCAAAATGGATGTGAAGATTGCCGAGAAGGTTGCTTTCACGAGACTGGGCGGTGTACCGAAGACGGCATATGTGGAGGTGGAAGCTGGCCAAACGATACAGATTTACGAGGCGTCATTGACGTTGACCGCACAACTGTCTGGGCTCAGATATCTGATGACGCATTACCGTCTACCTACGTATATTGTCTTCACAGTGTTCTTCTGGGCATTCGAAGTCCTTTTCATGGGCGGTGCATTCATCCTGTTCACAGGCTCCAGCAGCCCAACAACCGGACAAAAGCAAAAGCAACTTCAAGATCAGCGTCGCCGTGCCATCATGGATGACCAAGAAGCCGACAACGCGTCATCAGACCACCCACACACATTCCCAACATACGGCAAGCAACCTCGTCTGAAGCACGAGCCCTCAGTTGGAGTCAAGCGCGAGCAAGATGAAGAGGAGGAAAAGGAGAGATTGATGGCGGAACTTCCTGTCGCAGGTACAGAGGCGGACGATGAAGATGACTACGATGATGATGATCTGGACAAGAGAGACTCTGGAATTGGCACGAGCTATAGCGAAGATCAGGGAGGACGTAATGTCAGGAAGAGGGCGTCAAGAACTTTGATGGAGTAGCGATCCATGTACGGAAAGCTCAAGGCCTAGACCAGGAAGACTAATGACTTGAATAATGTGATAAGATCTTTATTATCAGTGTAGTATCCCGTGATCCGGTGTCTAAAATCAGAGCAACTCATGCATCCTCTCCAGGTTTGAACTTCTATCATGTATGTACGTTCAGGGTATATCAACAAGCAAGCGCAAGTGCTCGAGCACTCTCAACCGCAACAAGATCAATGCAACGTATAGTCGCGATCAACAGCAACAAGACCAACAAAACGTCTAGTTGCCGCGGCCACGGCCTCTCCCTCGACTTCTGCCCCTGCCAGAAGAGCCACCGGAGGTCGTCTGCGCAACGGCCGGTCTCTCGGTCTTCTGAGATGCATCACCCTCAGCTCCAACCTCAGAGACGCGAGCCTTGCCCTTTCCACGACCACTTCGACCTCCGCGCTTCCCGCCTCTATCGTCTTTGCCCTTGCTTCTAGCTTCTCGCCTGGACTCCTCTTCTTGAGCCCGTCTACTTTCCTGATCCCACCACTCCTGGAACGCCTGTTCCTGCTGAATCTCTTGGAGAGATCGCTTGGCTACGGCTTCCTTGACAAGCTCCTGCTCACGTGCTTGTTGTCCTATGATATCGGCCATGCTAGCACCGATCTCATGTTCGAACTTGGGCGCAGGGGTCATGTAGGATTTAGAGTGTGGGACAAGTGGCTTGCCCTTGGGTTGAGAGTTCGATGCCGATGATGAACCTGTCGCTTTAGTTACGGCGGGTGAGCTGACAGTTCGGCCTTGACCAGGGAAGCGAGTGTCGGGCGATGCAGTGCGTCGAGATGCCGACCTTGAGCTTGCTTCGGACGCAACCAGAGGTTTTGCGTTGCCAGGCAGGGAGCCAACCTTGAGCGAATCTGACGCCATGGCATCCTTGAGCGAGGTCTTGGGTGCGGGTGATGCAGCCTTCCATGGTGCAGGCTTCGACTTTGACTCGACCTTCTCCCAGGCTACGCGACTGGCCATTTCCGCTTGAGCAGCCGCCTGGGCCTCGGCTTGCATCTGCAACTGTCGCTTCCGCTCCTTCTGCGACAGCTTTGTCTGCGCTTGTGGCTTTGGCTTCATGTCCTCCCGGGCCCTTTGAGCTGCAATGCCTGAAGACAATGCCGACTTCGACGTCGTCTCGGACATGATGTTCCTGAGGTCCAGCTTCGACGTCTGGAGTTGGGCAGCAGCCCAAGGAGCTGAAAGCTTGTCTTGTCCGGCAGAACCCGGTTCCTGTGACGTGAGCCTCAATGAACCAATCTCTGGCGTGCGGGCTTGTGATCCGGGAGGGCTTGTGACCAAGCTGCGAGACCCATCTTCGAGGCCCCTCCCAGTGGACTGTCGACCCGATTGCGGTAGTCTGATGCTGTCGACATCGAGGTCCAACTGGGAGTCGTTGGGCAGCGTGGCGGGCGACATAGGACTGATATTGGCTGATCCTTCGTCCTCCTCCATATCGAACATGAGGTCCCCGACCGACTTTTTCGGTCGCAGGCTGGGGCTGAACGGCTCGTTACGACTAGTCCGGGACTTACGCCGTGATCGTTCAAGAGATGGCGAAGCTGCGCTCTCATCCAGACTACCGAAACGTGTCTTGTACGAGGACGACAGCTTCTTGTCATCCTCCTTTTGCGCGATCTTGTATGCCATTTCCTTGACTCGAAGTCGGCGCTCCTCCTCGATGTCAGCTGCAAGATCAGGATTCTCCTCGTACAACATGGCTTCCGCGCGTCCGCTGCGGGCGAATGGCAGGCGACAAAGCTGATTGTCCCGAACGA
This sequence comes from Sarocladiaceae sp. CBMAI 1973, assembly GCA_021347865.1. Lineage (NCBI taxonomy): Eukaryota > Fungi > Ascomycota > Sordariomycetes > Hypocreales > Sarocladiaceae > Sarocladiaceae sp. CBMAI 1973. Next base: position 18,889 of record WNLN01000244.1, read on the forward strand.
CCTCATCAAGCTCCAGAACAAGTTCCTCGTCAAGACCATGAAGAAGGTGGTTCTCCAGCATGGACTCAAGCTGCAAGCAGATGTACTCCAAACCGGTGTCTTTGAAACTCGTCACCGAACAGGGACTGATTTCGTTGAGCAGATGCGAGATATTTCGTGTCGTCACGAACTTTCCAATCACGAATTGGCAAATTTGCGACAGCCTGTCAAGCATCAGCTCGTTTGCAATACCCATCACATCCACCACGAGCTCTGAAAACTCGTCGATGTTTCCGGCTGCAACGTCGTTGAACATCTCTGCCCCCGTGTCGGCGTACATGTGCTCGAGCACATACTGGAAAGAATCCGGATTCACGTGTTTCAGGTCAACCCGAACCTTCTCAGCAGAAGGAAGCTCCTCGAGGCGACCCGCTAGCCACTGACCCTGAGAGCGACCATGAAACATGCCCTCAAAGAAGGGACACCGTTGACACACAAGACCACTGTGGACAAGGACATCGACGCCATCGAGTTCCAGCACTACGTCTCCGTCTTCGAAGAACTCTGGTTCAGCAACAGCCTCCTCCAAATCGTCGTCTAGCGACTTCTCGAGGTTCGCTTGAAGTCGAGCGCAAGCTTCCAGGTTGGGCATCGACAGCTTGGTAGCAAGCTTCATCACCTCATTGCGAACTTGTCGGAACCGGGCAGCCTGGGACGGTGCTTCGCGGGTGTATTTCCAGACGGGGATCGTGACGTCTTGATACACGAAGACCAAGATGTTGAGTAGGGTAAGAACATCGAGTTCATTCAGCGTGATCACTATCCGCCCTTCATCCGTGTCGATTGAGAAGCAATCATTGGCTGGAAGCATACCTCGGTGTCTGAATATGGGAAGAGCATGTCTGAGAGCCGCACTCCGGGCTGAAAGAATCCAGCCATGCACGGGGAATTCGAGATCAGGTGCTGCTGATGTGCGTAGAATCATGTCAGGCGCGGTGTCGCTCGGCGGCGCGAAGTCCAGGTACTCCTTGAGATCTTTCTCCAGATCGCAGGACCGAAGGATCTCATGAGGAACAGAGCCAGCACGCTCCTTTGCGATCACAGCCGACCATCGCCGACCTGCTTCGGTCTTCTCATCATGAATATTACTGGCCTCGAAGTCGCTCAGACAAAGGAGTGGGCTGAGGTCATCCCATAAAGACTTTTCGTCGACGTGAATCTCCGTAGACATTACACGGCTGTCACTGCGAAGTGCAGAAAAGGCGCCATATATGGAACTGCGGACCGCCACGCAGTTGGTGATGTAAGGCACACGTTCGAACTTGAAATCCTTGGCCTTGGTGTCGGAGAGGCCAATGAAGCCAGCATTCTTGCCTTTGGCACGTTTCACTCTCTTCCACACGGCACCTGATTCCGTGCAAATGATGACAGAACCGTGTTCACCCACACCGACTGAAGCCACTCCATCCTTTCGAGCATCCCAGATGCATTGCGGCGAAGTGACAGCGCTCTTCATCTTGACGGGGTTCGTGGTAGACGCAGCCTGTTGCCCGGCATCGGCCTTGTGGTTCAAGTGCATCGTGAAAAGGTCGCCTCGGGCCGTCACAGCAGCGATAGTATCGCCACCTGCTGTGACATAGCAAATGTCTCTTCGACCCGAATCATAGCGGTTGGAAAATGACGTAGTCGAAAGATTATGGTTTGTGAAGACATCTGGGATCGGAAACTTGACCAGGTTGTATCCGTAATTGGTGAAGACCCAAACCGAGAAGTTGGAAAGCAGACATATGGTCGCTCGATCGACCGCAGAGACCATCTCAATGGGCGCTGTGAGAAGTGATGCAGCTACCTTTCGTGGTGTCTGTTGGACATCTAGTGATCTCGAGTCGGCATCCATCAGAGCGAGCTGACCAGCGTTGCGACCCCACGTGTACATGGCAGAGCCGGTGTGAGCAACTGAGTGAATGCTTGACGCTGCAACGCCGAGTATGGTCTCCTTCTTTAAGACACCAAAGACCTGACGAGGGGTGAGACTCATCGATTCCTCGTCGGTCTTGGCTGGAGGAGGAAGAACGTAACCCAATTGGGAGTCCGAGTTCAGGCCCCAAGTCCATAGTTCACCATTATCGACCACGGCCACTGAGTGGTTCTTGCCAAGCGCGATATGCTGAACGCGCTTGTCTTCGAGGGGGCCTTGAACGGGGACGAACTTGAACTGCGTGTTCTCGTCACCAAGGCCTAAGCGTCCGCCTCGTCCTACACCGCAGACGTAAAGGTTCGCCATCGGATCCGAAGTCAAGATTGCGCTGTGAAGCTTGGACATGACCACATCGCGGATGGCAAGTGGACGTGACCTCACAAGGTTGGGAATATCTTCCATGTCGGGGAGCGCTGCGGGTGAGTCCATGTCGTGGTGATCTAAATATGACTGATAGAACCGGTGCACCAGCTGGTCCGGTCGCGAGAAGTGAACACGCTCTGGGTACTGTCGATCGTCCTCGTCTCCAACTCCCAAAGACAGGTTTCTGTTGCTGCCGAACATGAACAACTCCTCTCCTTGCGCCTCGAGACGAAATCCTTCTGACCCCTGGAGGGCTTCTTGCAGGGGCATGTCGATACTGTCGTCGCTGTCGGAATCTTCCGCTCCATCATCGCTATGTCGTGCCGCCTTCAATGATCTCGTGGCGATGGTCAAATTATACACGTCGAATGGACTGTTGCCTTCGTGATCTTTTGTCTTGATGAGCTGGCCTACCTTGCCAGCGAGGGCCACGTTGTGACCTGTGAGATCTGCCCGCTCCTTTTCGAGAAGCAATCTGGCAATGGAAATATTGCCAGCATATAGCGATCGGTGAAGGGCATTCCAGCCGCTTTCCAGATCCTGAACATACAAGTCGATAGCTGGGTGTGCAAGGAGGGCGCGGATGTAATCGGCCGCGTTCGCAGCGGTCGAGGACGCTGCACGCAGCAACACGGTCAATCCTGCATGATCGCGGCTGTTCACTTCGGCTTTGCCGAGTCCTGTATTTCCGTCCTTGGACTTGCCAGGAGTGTTGAAATAGCTCGACCCCTTTCGCGGCTTTGGTCCTGTTCGAGGGGAAGTACCAGAACCACTGGGGCTTGTTGCGCCGAGATAAGCTCCTGAGCTGGCTACTGCCGGACTCCTTGAGAAAGACTGGGATGCCTGGCCCGGCGGGGCCAGCAGACGTCGAAATCGATCGACATCATTTTCCCAATAGTATTTCCAGAGCAAGTGACTCATGGGTCGGCCGTGAGTCGAGTGGAAGGAAAGGAGGTCGTCCTGGCTCTCGAAAAGGCACCTCGCTATGAGACTCGTGGCTCACGGCGTGTTTAAAGGCGCGATTTGAGGCGTCGGAGGACTCGGGGTTTGCCGAAAAACGCGCTCTTCGCAAAGTGTGTCGAGGGAGGGTGGCGATTATAAGGGTCGCGATGCGATGTGGAGGTGACGTTTGAGGCTTCGGAGATACGTGTGCCTTGTTGGTGTAACTGCCTGTATGGTCAATTGCTAGGGGTTGTAGTCTTTCTGATGTGGGATTCGAAGTTGGAAAGGTTGAGATGTGCAGCGTATCATGACTGACGTCGAGATTGATGGTTGTGGTGTGGTGGGAGGGCCAGCATTGAGATGGAGGGGTGGTGGTACTGATATGGATGAGGATCCCAAGTGCTTGTGCGCGTCAGCGCCCTGGCAATCCACGCTATCCGAAGCAAGCAATTAACGGCTCTACACACCCTAAGTGCCTTCTGGAGCTCTTCATCGGGTTGATCCGGACTATTTCCTCCACATGTGATACTTTGGTATGTTACCCCAATTGCACGTAGCCAATCGCTGCCTGGAAATCCGACTTGTGCATGGCCCGTTGGTAGGGCTTTGTTAACTCCGCCGACCACCACATGGCGCGCCCATTCGTTGCGATTCGTCTCACGATGAGTCGAAGCGACTCAGACTGTTTGTGTTATGACTTGACCATCACGGTCACGGGCGAGCTAGAACAAGAGGCCTGCTGACCTGTCGTATGCGATTGCATGACAGAGTGCAGCAATAAACAGCCGGGTCTTGGTGTTGTTCATCATCGTCAACGGGAGAACGTTGCTTGCGGGACAATTCCGGTGCGCGTGGCCCTGGTTCGCCGGGCCCGTGCATTGCTAGAGCTGCGCGTGTCCTTGGACGCGGGGACGTGATGCCCCACGATCGCCAAATGGCGGGTGCAGGGGAGTGACGCAGATGAGGCTGATAGGCTCGCATGAACGGCCGGGGTCAAAATCCCATCTTTGAGTGCTGCCGGCCCGGAGCAGTTTGTTCACGTGATTTTCTGTGCTATTAGTATTACTCTGTGCGGAGGAAAGGAGCAACCTAGTGGAGGTCGACTTCGGAGCAATGGGGTTGCGGTGCCCATAAGGTGCCTGCTTGAGTCTCTTTGCAGGTATTGCTATGTGATGGACGCCCACTGCATCGACTCCAACAATCACACCGCTTCGAGAGGGGCTACCTACCGCCTCATACACCAACCGTACATCCATGAAATTCTCCGAATAATTTAACTTGTTTATTCAGTCGATGCACGTATTATATAGTACAGGCATACGGACATTTTGAGGAGTCAAATGGTACGATGAGTGGTGTTGCAGGGTACCTATCCTCCTGTGCCGAGTCTCGCAGCTGCCCAGGTTCCAGGTTTTAGCCGGAGGTGCATGTCCAAGTCCACTACAAGCCGCTGCAGGTCTCCTCCGAGATCGCCCCAAAACCGCGCGACGTGGGGGCGCCCAGGCCATTCCTCCAGGGGACCTGACACCAGCCCAGTGGGGGACCACTCAGCTGTGTTCAATTGGCAGTGCACGACCGCGATTTTTGTCCATCACCACCATCCGATCACTGCTACTGTATCCGCTTGCCATTGCTTCTCTCCCCACCACCGCCTTGACGACGACGACCACCTCTCGGTCTTACCTCTGCCTATTGCTCTGTCTGCTACTCAGCTCTGGTCATTCCCAACACCGCCACCATGTCGACCGAGAAGCCCCTCCCTTTCCAGTACCAGTTCGCCGCAGGTATGTGCTCGGTTGAATAAAGCTCGTTGCGCGCATCCTTGAAGAGCAACTACTGACATACTCATAGGCGCCATTGCCGGTGTCTCGGAGGTATGCTTTGTCAATGGCTTCTCTGCTCGCGACTATACTAATTCAATTGCCTCCCTCTTTTAGATTCTGGTCATGTAAGTGCTTGCCGATGCCACCCACTGTGAGAACCACCTGCTGACCGATCATAGGTACCCGCTTGACGTTGTCAAGACCCGAGTGTACGAAACCCATTTCAACGCGCGACGGTTCGATTCGATATACTGACACGTTGTAGTCAGCTGCAGACTGCTGGCGCTACTGGCGCCGAGGCTTACAATGGCATGGTCGACTGCTTCCGCAAGATCGTCAAGCATGAAGGGTACGCACGCGACACTACGCCGTAGCTGTATAACCCTCAGCTAACACATAGACAGCTTCTCTCGTCTCTACCGTGGTATCAGCGCACCTATTCTCATGGAGGCACCCAAGCGTGCCACCAAGTTCGCTGCCAACGACGAGTGGGGCAAGGTCTACCGCAACCTCTTCGGTATGAGCAAGATGAACCAGCCGCTCTCCATCCTCACAGGCGCCACCGCCGGTGCCACCGAGGCTATCGTCGTCGTTCCTTTCGAGCTCATCAAGATTCGCCTGCAAGACAAGGCCTCTGCCGGACGCTACAACGGCATGGTCGACTGCGTCATCAAGACCGTTCGCAATGAGGGTATCCTGACTCTCTACCAGGGTCTTGAGAGCACTATGTGGAGGCACATCCTTTGGAACGCTGGTTACTTCGGCTGCATTTTCCAGGTCCGCACTATGCTGCCTGTCGCCACAGACAAGAAGAGCAAGGTCACCAATGATCTTGTCTCTGGTGCCGTTGGTGGCACTGTCGGTACCATCCTCAACACTCCCATGGACGTTGTCAAGAGCCGTATCCAGAACACCCCCAAGGTCGCCGGTCAGGTGCCCAAGTACAACTGGGCCTGGCCCGCTATCTTCACTGTCGCTCGCGAGGAGGGTTTCGCCGCGCTGTACAAGGGTTTCCTTCCCAAGGTACGCAAATCCATGCCTTAGCTCCTACGTAAGGCACAGCTCACAGTCAATAGGTTCTGCGTCTCGGTCCCGGTGGTGGTATCCTGCTCGTCGTCTTCACCGGCGTCATGGACACCTTCCGCAAGTGGCAACAATAGAGGACGAATTGTGAGGCAAGGAAAGTATGGTTGTAGACATCTAATCTTCTCGTACCAGCTAGCGTACGTCCAGCGGCACGGCTCGCTGAAGTCGGAGAAACAAAAGAGGAGCACGATGCGGAGGACTTGGAATACCACACACGCACTTAGACGGGTTGATATGCGATTTGTTTAGAGTCTCAATCGAATCTCGCGACGTTTCTTTTCATTTCATAGTCTCTACCACGAAGCATTGTTGCTAGCAGCCCGTGGCTCCTAAACGAGCTCGACAAGCAGGGCTGAATGAGCATTCAACTTCTATTGACTTCTTCAGGATAACTAACATCGGCGGTATTCCGGCCTCAGCTCGAAGCGCGCCACCATTGTCCCCCAGCCTGACAATAGCGAAACAAGATCGCCGACCAAGATAGGCGATACTATTCTACTCCAGCTGAAACTGCTTTAAGCGCAGGCCTCCACCACAAATAGCACACGAGGTGCTTTCAGCTTTTCGGTTATCGTGTTCAACCTCACGATTGCCTCAAGTGCTGCTCTCGTCGAAACCGATGCACTTTCTCAAAGCTCTCCCTCACAGGACGACCTGATCCTGAAGAAGCGTGGGAGAAAGCTCCTTAAGCCTGCACAACGAAGCAAGTTCTCCTTTCGTCCCATTGATGCCTGAAGTCGTGGGTTTTGCTATCTTACTCCTGCTTCCATCCTATTCTACTTCTGCGCACATCAAAACCACGGCACTTCTTCCATCTCTGCTGCCTCAAAGTTCTTCCCTCCACCACACACAGCTCTTCCCCCGACTGCCTCATCTTCCTCCTTCTCTGCTTTCCTTCGCAAAGCTTGATGTTGTAGGCTACCGCAATCAACACCGGCTTTGGTATGGACTGGTTGAATTGACGCAACGCCTTTCACAGAAATTCTCTTGGTAAGTGTTCGATCACTTATCTTGAACCTTGACTGACCTCATGTGACGATGAAGCAGATCGCAGAACTCAACATTGTCCAAAGCCAAGCACGACTACTTTTAAACAGTCCGAAACGTTACAAGCGAATCGCCCCATCCCTTGGTTGGCGCTGCCATGGCCGACGATGGTGTGACATCCGAATCGGATGGTCACATGAGCGAGATCGACGACGTCGAGGTGTCTGACGATGAAGTACTTCTGGACGACGACGAGCGAGCGAACCTACCAGAACACGTCAGGTTGGCCTTTGAGCGGCTCGTCGTGAGATCGAATACACACAAAGTTCGGTGGAGGACCCAGCGAGCACGTACAGAGGCCTGGATGGAAAAGTACGTAGTTAAGAGAGACAAGCTCTCAAGATCAACTGTCAGAGTCAGAGATCGGAACGCAAGAATCTTGGTGCTCAGAAACTTCATCGAGACGTTGAGGGACGGCCTCAGAGAGTTGCGCGAGGAGGTGAATGGTGCGTGCGATCGCGACACTCTCCTTGAGATCATACAAAGGCTTCTGTCACTTCAGATTCCGGGAGTACAGTTCCGAAACAGAGCACGAAACGGTGGACAAACTCTTGATGTACGTGGACGAACTTAAGGTCTGTTTGAGGTATGGAAACTAAAGTGTGATATAGAGCTGGCGGTACGCCTTGACCCGCTTCTTCGCGCAACACCCCGACTCCTTACCATGGTGCGAGATTTATTCGTTGTCTTGCAGAGAGAACAACATCGACGCCCACCCAGCATTCGTACATCCCTATCTAATTTTGAGAGGGCCTCGAGACGATGAAGTCCTGGACTCAGTCGAAGTAGATGAGGAGGAAGAAGAGCCTGGGAGTGAAGATCAAGATAGCACTCGGGGGCGACGCGATGCCGAAGACCAAGATGGTTTTGTGTTTCATTACAACGAAGCGCCATCTCCCCAAGGTATCTTTCGGGGCCGCATCTATGAGGCTCTTCACATCTTCTTCGAGTGGCTTCTCGTATTCCCTGGTGAGCCAGTTCATGTCTTGACACGACTTGATCCTTTCTGGGAGCCGCAGATCAGAGAAGATCTCGAGGACAGACATGGGCGCTTCCAGCTGCTTCGTCGATTGCACATTGGGAAGCAATCGTGCTCACTCACATTTGCCCTAAAACCAAGCGAAATGTTGGCACCTCTGCTGGTTTCGAAGCAGTGGGCTTATCTTGGTATTCATCTGTTCTACGGAAAGAACACCTTTTGCTTCTCCTCGTTTAGTGAATGGGGCGCTTTCGCAAAAGGCATTGGGCACCGAATCCAACGGATACGCTACATGGAGTTGCTGTGGAAAGGCTCACAGATGCTGGTGAACGAGAAAACGTCGAACGGCAAGTATGTTTCGAAAAGAACGCAGCCCTTGCTGCGGATTCCCCAAGCCATTCGACTGCAGACATTGGAGGTATACCTCCAGGAGTCAAGTCGCGCGGTGATGCGACGTAAACACGAACCGAATGCTGTGATCCGGTACCAGAAAGACCTCACTCACAATCAGCCAAACATGAGGCTCATGCGAGCAATGCGAACTTTGGTTAGTTTCACACTCACTTTCACTCTTGAAACTGTGCTGACTACGTGCCATAGCAAGGTATCGACAATATCTACTGCCTCAGGGGTCTACAACGATGCCGATTCTTCGACTTCGACATTTGGCTCAAGGACAGGAACAAGCAATTGATCCGGGACCACAGTTTCTTGTCCGACGTGAACGGTTCCGTCCGGATAGCTCACACACCAGAAGAGGCCAGATCGAGACGCTTCAACATGCTGAAGCCCTGCCCACCCGGCTACAATTCGTGCGCAAATGAATTACGAGTTGTGGGTGACGCATTGAAGGAAGGTTTCGTTCCTCCCCAAGATGGGATGCCAACTCCATCTCCATCTCCATCTCCATCTTCGAGTTCTGATACTGGGGACGACTCGAATGATGACAGCAGCAGCGGCTCTGGCAGCCCGCCCACTGGAAGCCCCAATGGCAGTCCTGGTGGAACAGTAATGCCCCCTGGGCCTCAGTTCCAGGCACCACCTACTCCAGACTCAACCGCTCCCAGCTCTGGGCCAGATGAGGATGTCGACATGGCACAAGATGCTGATGATGAGGATGATGGCGACGATGACGATGATACTGGGGATGGCGACAATGGAAACGGTGGCCGGGACACTGCCATGTCATTTGCTCTCGATGCGGAGGTCAAGAGCGAAGCAGACGAACAAGCACTCTCGGATGCAGAGGTAGTCTTCACAGGCCGTCGCCGTCGGACTATCGTTCTTGACCTTACTCGGGGGGAGAGTGTGGAGGAAGCGATTGAGTTGATCACAGACGATGAAGAAGAAGAAGAAGAAGAAGAAGAAGAAGAAGAAGCGCGAGAGGCAACAGGCGAGGGTTCACAGCATGCAAGCGAAGAGGCAGAAGAAGAGGAAAGTCTTTTCGTGGAGAACAATCCAGTTGACTTGCCCTCAAGCCCAGAGGGTGGAAACAACAACACACCGGAGCCGCATGGTGCATCTGCGGAAGAAGATGACATTGCCTCTAGCGTCTTGTCCCCAGAGGTAGTTTCTGAGCGCAGCTTCTCACCTGGTCTGGCTCAGGGCACTCCGACATCGAGCAACGGGAACCGCAACTCCTTAACACGCGGTTCTCCAACTCTTTGGGTCTCTTCGCCTCCAGACCCCACGGCTCAAGGATCGGGTCCAAGCTTCACCTCTCCGACCAATTCTGCGAGGCCCCTCAGACCGGAAACCCTGAACACCCCGTCACGATCTCCTGAGCAGGAGACAGAGAGCCCGAAATTGTTCACCAGCCCGGGATCGAACGAATCGTCGCCGAATCACTCATCATCCAGCGGTCTTTCACCAGAAGCATATGTAAGTGGTGTACTCAACAGAGTCCCAGGTTCATCGCCTTTAGCTGGCAGCAGCAGCGGCTCGACACGAGGAAGTAGAGAAAGTCCGATCAACATTGAGGAAGAGACCACGTCTGTGCATCAGACACCGAGGCGCAGCATCTTCAGAAGGCACGGCTTCCAGATGTCTACCAGTCCAACTGAGATGCTACGGGGCATGACATTGGGCTCAATTGGATCCCGTCTTTTGACATCTTCAACTTCTCAGGAGGATGGTGCAGATCAGACGGACCCGAACGTTGTGCGACAGGGTGATTCTCGGTTTCGCTCTCCCTTCTGGAGACAGAGGGCGGCCACGGAGTCTAGTGCAGCATCTGGAAGCCCCAAGCGAGCACGCCAAGAGCGTGAGGACGTCGAAATGAAGGATGAGAGTGGTGATGATGATGATGGTGACGAGCCTTCGCCAAAGCGCGCGCGGGACAGCCTACGCAAGGACAACTGGGAGCCGGATAGGGATGGAGACTCTTTCATGGAGTGAGCTACATATCTGGGATTCAGAATGGGCACTGTGGCCCGAGGCGTATCGAAATACGCCTAGATCACGCTTCCAGGAACGTCTCGTTGCATGGCAGAAAGGACATGGGTTGATTGCTCAGGGTGTTGGCAGCACATGGAAATCTTAATTAAATGGAGTTGTTCGGCAGCAGATAGCCCAGATACGAAAGACGTCTCTATCAATGAATTTGCTTTAATTTAACAAGGTGCGTATCAGTAGGGTGCACCAAGTGTGTACGTAGATGCGCGTACGCGGGAAGTGCCGCCTTCCAGAAACCTTCCAAAACCGGCCTCGTGCTACTGACCAACGTTGATATCAGCGTGCGCTTAAAGTGTGCGGAACCTTTGATGGTTTTGGTCTAGGAACAGCGGCGGTGAAAGCGGGTGGCGGGTTGCTTGGGCGTGAACTGACTCGAGTGACGAAAGCCCGATGGGATCCTGATCATGGGCAACAATTCGTAGAGGCCATGCTGTGCGACGAAGGCTGAGATGCATAAGCAGACTCGCAAGCAGCGTCAATCATCTGACAGACTTGTGGCCACTGCAATCCGCTTCGAGAGGTGGACGCGCAACTTGATCAAGCTTCTTAGCTAAAATGCAAAAGGTAAAGGTGGTGGGCGCAGCGCCGTGTCGAATGATGACGTGGGCTGGGGTGTCGCTAAAGCACCGCTAAGCTTCTTGGTGGTGGTGGGTGGATGCAGCGCTGTCTCTCACTGTTTCTCCCACTGCGGTTCCAGCCTCTCGGCCTAAACCACGGAATCCCATCCTCTCCTCCGATTAACAACCTCTTCAGCTAGACTGTCCCTCCCGCAACCATCCATCTCTCTGCAGCTCGAATCCTTCGTCTCCCAGGCTGGAAGAGCTCTCCTTCTATCATCCATCGAACAGTCTCGGGGACCGGCAGACTGCACTCCTTATTCCACGTTTGCGTTCCAGCTGCTGCTTCCATCGCACAGCTTTCGCTTGCGACCGACCGACCGCAACATCCGTTTCAACTTCCCCGTGCTTGTAGCGACTCGAGACCGTCCTGTTGTTACGAGATCGAAAGCCCGTTGATATTTGAGCGATTTCAACAGGTGAATTTGGCCTACTTGATTTGGATTCGACCCTGCGATCCGTCTGCTCCGTTGTCGCCCTCGCCTGCGTCATTCCGTTGAGCCCCGCCTCGTCACCATCACAACCGCATACCTATCACGGCAGCAGTGTCCGAAGAGCCGCTGTTCGCTCACACCGACGACTGTCGGTCTGTACTGAGCTTGAAAGCCTCTACCTTTCCCAACCACAAGTAGCTGGCTTCGTGCGCCGGCACCCAATCGCCTAAGATGTCGAAGGTAATGCGCAGTGTGAGGAACGTGACCAAGGGGTATTCCAGTACTCAGGTCAAGGTTAGAGATGGTAGGGCATCAATTCTCGGAAACGTCACTATGCGCGAAGCTGACAGGTGGTCGCAGCTACCAGCAACGACCCATGGGGTCCTACCGGGACGCAGATGAGCGAAATCGCTCAGATGACCTTCAACACGTATGCTCTTCCTTGATGCTTTCGGCAAATCGCGACCTGGACTGATTTGGTGGCAATGCAGCTCGAACGATTTCTACGATATCATGGATATGATTGACAAGCGCCTGAACGATAAGGGCAAGAACTGGCGGCACGTCCTCAAGGCCCTCAAGGTCCTCGACTACTGCCTTCACGAAGGTTCCGAGCTTGTTGTTACATGGGCCCGCCAGAACATTTATATCATCAAGACTCTGCGCGAATTCCAATATGTCGACGAAGACGGCCGTGATGTTGGTCAGAATGGTAGGTCACCCCGCACGTCACTTAGCCGCAGCTTCATTAACGGATCCATGCAGTGCGGGTCGCCGCCAAGGAGCTCACCTCGCTTGTCCTCGATGAAGAACGTCTGCGTGCCGAACGAAGCGATCGCAAGTCCTGGAAATCCCGCGTCACCGGTCTCGAGGAATATGCTCCTCAGGGAGCCGAGCCTTCGTCCTCGCGCCGACAGCCTCGCGAACGAAGAGTAGGCCCCATGAACGAGGAGGAGGATGCTGAGTATCGTCTTGCACTTGAAGCTAGCAAGTACCAGGAAGAGGAGGACCGGAAGAGAAGGGAAAGCAGACAGGGCGGCGGCGGTGGTGGTGGCGGCGCTGTTGACGATGACGACGATCTTGCCAAGGCCATCAAGCTCAGTAAAGAGGAGGACGAGAGGCGGCGCCAGCAAGAGCAGGAGAGCACTGCTAACTCGACATCCCTCTTCGACGACGATCTTATCCAGGTCAACCAGCCCGCTCAAACACAGCCTACAGGATTCAACCAAGGCTACCAGCAAGGAAACCAGGTGGACTTCTTCGCCAACCCTGTTGACCAGAACCAGATGCAGAACCAGCAGACTGGTTTCATGAACAACGCCTACACTGGTTACCAGCAGCCCCAGCAAACCGGATATCAACAGGGATACAACGGCTTCGGTATGCAACCTCAGATGCAGACAGGCTATGGCACGGACGTGTTTGGACAGCAGCAACAGCAGCAGCAGCCTTTCCAGCCACAACCTACCGGCTACAACCCTTACTATCAGCAACAGCAACAACAGCAAGTCCAGTCACCAGCATCCCCAGAGCAGTCCGGAAGCAATAACCCCTGGGCCACCGGGTCAATGCCTCAGCAGGCCCAGGCCATCCAGCCTACCCCGACAGGCTCAAACAACCCCTTCGCTCAGTTCAACCGATCTCAATCTGCAAAGCCCACGCTTGGCTCTCTGGGCTCCATGCCCGAGCAGAAGACGCTGTCGACATTCGGCAACCAACAGCAGCAACAGCAGCCACAGCCTCTGCAGCACTCACAGTCTTTCGGCCAGCCTCAAACACAGAACACGTTTGGTACGCCACAAAAGGAGCTCAACGAGCACGAGGCGAAGCTCAACTCGCTTCTGGCTGGCGGCGACGGCATGGATACGTACGGAAACACAGGCAACCTTCGTATTCCTGCACAGCACACCGCTCCTGGCACGTTCGTCAACAGCGCTGGCACCGGTGCTGCACGTCTCCAGGCCGAGGCCACCGGCAACAACCCATTCATGCGTCAGCAGTTCACCGGTATGCCTGCCATGAACTACAGCCAGCCCAGCGCCACTGGTCCGGCTGGAGCCAACGGGCAGATGAGCAACAACCCCTTCGGCCAGCAACAGCCACAGCAACAGAAGCAGAACCAGGATCTGATTCAGTTCTAAGGAGATCCAGCCATGGGAAAATATGACAATATCCGCCGACTTTCGCACCTTTCTTTCTTCGAGCGTTCTGATATGATCCCTCCTATTCCCCCTTTGGAGGTCCTTCTCACTCGTCCCCCCTCCCTCCTTTACTCATCATCTTCGTCTGTTACATGTTGCCATTTCCCCTTCTAAAATCCAATTCTTCATTGGCCTACTTCAGGCAAACATACCCGAGGCAGGTGACAAGCGTTGCCCATATTGGGCGGTGTTCTTCTGGGGCTACGTGAACAGTGGTGTATCTATGTCTGGGGTTGTGAAGGGTTGCTGGATTCGTTGCTTTGGTGGGATTGATCAACCCCAAAAATAGTATGTAGGTAGAAAGAGACTAGGTGAAGAGATATGGTCATAAGAGGCAGAGACAGCTGAGTGCGGGGCAAGTGGTGTGGCTTGTGGCTAAGAATATACCTGATCCGTCTTGATTGTTCTTGACTTCTTTTTGATCGCATTGCTTGCCTTTGATATCGCCTAAAATGATTCTGACTATTTGGAACGTATGTACGCTCACTGCCCGGTAACCCAATTGACTCCCTGAACCTGAACTCCATAACACCTTCGTCTCTCCTCTTAACGTGACATGATATTTTGCCAGGATCGCATTGCACTCTCACCCAGCCTCCTCCATCATCTGGATGAATTCTTCCAGATTGACGCCCCCCTTCCCATCGTGATCCAAATACTCAATCATCCCTTGAATCTCCTCGTCACTCATCGCCCGTTCCTCCTTGATGTCTTGCGCGAGCCTCCTCATGTCCTCCAATGAGATAATGCCATCCTGGTCGTAGTCGAACATGTTGAATACTTTCGCAGCTTCTTCCCTCGGGTCTCGCTCGACGAGGAGACGAGCTGCGCAGATGCGGAATTGATCGAGGGGCATGATTAGGCGGTTGACGGGACAGTGTGCGGTGGTGGTTGAGGAGGGCCAGTCTGGGGGTATGGAGCCGTATGATTCGAGGTGTTTGCAGTATTCTGGTTTTGGGAGGTCGAAGCCTAATGCGGCGAGGGAATGGCGGAATTCGTAGCTGTTGAGGTATCCTTTCTTCTTCATGTCCATGAGGTCGAACTATACGCGCGCATGTTAGTCAATGCCAATGTTTCTTTGAAGCTATTGGGAGCGCAAATTTGGACTGGGAGAGGGTCGACGTACGACTTCGTCAATGTGCATGCGATCCTCCTCCGCGATCATGGCGTATTCATCTTCTGATCCTTGCTGCTGTTGCGGCGCAGAGCTTTGTCTATGCTGCTGCTGATGTTGGTGAAGCGATTGTTGATGCTGCTGTTGCTGTTGCTGCTGATTCGTCCCTCCCTGTATTGACCTGACTGGGAAAGGTCGCGGCGTCGCATGTGTGTTCATCGCGCGTCCCGTTCCAAGCTCAGAGCCAGCGAAAGTAGGAAGCGACGCGCCTCAGCGAATATTGAGGAAGCTAAATGTGTACGTCGTGAGATATTTGTTGGATGCGGGGCTGAAAGAAAACAGCGTAGGTGCAGGCGAGTATGTTTCTTTGCGACGGAAGGGCGGGTGTGAGAGAGTTGGTTCTTTGTTTCGTCTTGTCTGGAGAATGTTGAATGTGGCTGCGGCGGTTGGTGGAGGGGAGGTCGGTGGTGGTGGACGCGATCTTGGGCGGGACTGTCGCGCGGGACGAATTTGGTTAGCGCTGCTGCCGCCCTTTCACCGGTGTTCAAGATGAGTGTATTGCTATCTGGACAGTACCTAGAATTGATCAGCCGCATTTCTTGATTGGCTAACATTACTTCCGCCCACGTAACTCACATAGCACTCACAGTATATATAGCACATAAACATATGTAAATCAGCTAGAATAACAACTAGAATGGAAAGTAGAATAGCAACTAGACTGGCAACTAGAATAGAGGGCGGCTCAAGTACTATAGCTCGTACAGCTATGCTAATGAGTCATGTCTTAAAATAAGCGCAGCGCATTAAAGCCTACGCTTCGCCATACTAAGGCAATATATTGCCCGGATAACAATTCTCGTGAAGCTGTGTCTCTCGACTGCCACAGTCCACTACTAAACACTGACGAACCTTTTAGCATTTCAGATGTCCTCTTACTCTTTCAAAATCTGAACTCATCATCTCATACACGATGTTGCAGTTTCAAGCCAAGGTCAAACTTCAATACCAGGATCTTCACAGTAGAATAATAGGTATGACAAGGAGTATCCGGAGATACGAGGCTCCCTTGGTGAGCAATGATTCAAGGACCCTTTTGTAATGGAAGGAAATGCACCATAACGCAAAAGAACATCAGTAGCCAATGAGATTCATTCGGCATTGGAGAATACAATGCATCATTTCTTGTTCTTGCCGGATGTTCGCTAGTGCTGAGCTGCTCCCTTTGTTAGTTCCAACATGTCAAAGGTGGGGCACAACCAGGATAAGGTGACGTCTGTTCTAAGCCGACCTCAACGGGTGCTTGGTTTCTGTCTTCTGTTGATTGTCTTTTCTGCTTCCACCTTTGGTTACCTTTTTCTGAATCTTTTGCAGCCGCAGTCGGGATCAATGTCTCATCATGTATACAAACTGGGCTGCGGGTCAGTCTGATGCTCCATTGTTTGTATTCGAGTCAGATCACTCCAACCAGTCCCGCAGTGGCAGCCCTCCCACTGAGCACCACGTCCAGCCGAAGGACCAATCCTTGGATGACCTGACCACCGAACAAGACACCACCTCTGAAAGTCCCGCTGACTTGGCGACACTGCATTTGCATTTGGGGAAAACCCCAACGCTTCCAAGCGGAAGAGGCTCGCGCTTCCCCTCCTCAGCATTACTGGTTCTCAAGGCCTGGTTCGCTGCGCATTACGAACATCCATACCCTTCCTCCCAAGACTTTGAGGCCCTACAGGGACAAACTGGTCTCAACCAGTCGCAGCTATCGACATGGTTTGCAAATGCCCGTCGACGGGCGAAGCTCAAGACGAAGCGTAACAAGAGATCTGACTCTCCGGCACCACAGCTCATCAACCACCCCTATATGCTCAATCAGCTACAAGATGAAAGTGCAATGAGCCCGCTGCAGAGATGGAGGAATTCGCCACCAGAGCATGAGGTTGCAGATGCCAGCGACATTTCTCGCGCCCTCAGGAGCATCGAATATACTCCGGCTGACTCGCCTTATCCTGACTTGCTGGTAGGCTTTTCACGATATGCCTCATCAACGGGTAGCGCGGGCACAAACGACTCCGCTCTTTCTGCCGATTCTGTGCACTCAGGCAGCTCTGCTTTCTCTGCTAACTCTACTCGATCTCTCCGGCGGAGGAGAAGACGAGCGAGGCGGCCAAGCACCCAGACTTCGGCCAAAGCGGAACAGGCCAGGCCTGCGGCAACGTCATACACGCTCATGCAATTCCCAGACACCTTCCAGTGTACCTTTTGCACCCAGACTTTCAAGACCAAGCATAATTGGCAAAGGCATGAGAAGTCCCTCCATCTCTCCCTCGAGGCCTGGGAGTGTTCACCCAACGGACCATTGGGCTCTACTGATGATCAACAAGGCGTCATCTGCGTTTACTGCGGCGAGACCAGCCCAACCGAGGCCCATCTGGCTTCTCACAACTATCAATCATGTTGCTCAAAACCTGCCAGCGCGCGCACCTTCTTTCGCAAAGATCATTTGATACAACATCTGCGTCTAACACATAGGGCCCCATTTGTGCCCGAGACTATGCTGCGTTGGAGATTTGAGCACCAAGATGTCCAATCTCGCTGTGGGTTTTGCGACCATGTGAACCAGTCTTGGACAGAACGCATGAATCACCTAGCTGAGCATTTCAAGAAGGGTCAAACGATGGCGCAGTGGAAGGGGAGCTGGGGATTTGAGCCGGCGATATTGAATATGGTGGAGAGCTCGATGCCCCCTTGTGAGTCGTCTATCTGACATGATAAGTGCTGCCAATCATAGCTTACTAACTATAAATAGATCTCATCGACTTCGAGCGCAAAACACCTCTACCATTCAAAGCTGGGCATCCTCCACCCCGAGGCCCCTCGACAGCTTACGAACTGCTGCACCTAGAACTAGAATACTTCCTGTCAGCCTACGTGGGGCATCACAACCGGCTACCGACAACGGCCGAGTTGCAGTACGAAGCATGTCAAATCATCTTCGCGGCTGAGGTACTATGGAATCGAAATGATAAGCAGGTAGAGTCCTGGCTGTACGATCTTCTCACCTCGTCCGATGAGATCGCGATGCAGGCGAGAAATTGCTCAGCGAAGAATGTGGCGAGCTTGCGGCCTACAGAGTTGAGGATACTCGGCAAAAGTAACATGTTCGAAGGCTGCAGGCTGGAGCAATCGCTGAAAGAGCGAGTGTTTAGTGCCAGAGATATTGGAGATACGGACACTTCTGACGGTTGGCTGCAAGAGCAGGCGCGGGAGATTGTGCTGGACACGAATAAGTTGTGTCAGCCAACGACTGGCCTTTTTGCCGACTTTCTCGTCCGCTTAGTTGACCACTCAACCGAATGGCTTTTGCCATTTCGCTCGCGCACTCCTATGCTCATCGAGCAGCATACATACGCCACGGGACAAGAGAATGCTTTGCGCAATACCAGCCTGCTCATTTTGCCTGTCGACGCAGAGCCTTCCTTTACCTTGGAGAAGCTTGAGAACTTCCCGACCTTTGAAGCTTCAACCAACACAGAGACAAATGGAGAATCGGGCCCTGATAGTTTAGAGGCCTCGTACGTAAATGAGAATGGCGTGGAATTTCTGGACCACGGTAATTACTACCGGGAACTGGTGCACAATTTGACACGCTTCGTTGCCAGCTGCACCTCGCCGCGAAATCCGGCTAGACACATTCCGTCTGATGAAGAGCTCCAATGCCAAGCTCGATGGATTGAATACGATGAGTAAGTCGTTCCCTTCGGAGCTATACTGTAGATTTACCCTCCCGAGACATTGCTGACGTTGTGATATATAGTGATGATCCCTGGAATCAGACTCCCGCAGATAACCCGGATTGGCTGAGAGACTTTAAACGTTCGGTCGGATTGCATGTGAATGATGAAGATGTGCAAGATAAACACCTACTGTCTTAGTACTAGATCAATTACATGCGTGGCTGAATAGCCTGATCCAGTGAGCCCAGGCATAGTCCCGCTTCTAGTGAAAGCCGCAGTTAGCTCATTCTACATGGTGGTTGTTTAGCCAGTCGTCAAGAACTCAATGACCAGGCTGGTACAGCTTTTACAGTTGATAATGATAACATCAAGCTCCGTGTATTACTAATTTCTGCAATATGCAAAGCCTGCGTCAAGTGGCGCATTGTTAACACTAAGCAAAGGCGCTCTTGTCGAGTATGGGTCCACATGTCCAAAATGGATGCCTCTATGCTCCTTAAGAGGATGTGAACAGGGAGTAGATAAGGCGCGTTGATGCCAAGAAGAATAAACAAGTAGTTGTTCTATAAAGTGACTGCAGTTCCCTCTTCATTGACGACGAAAGCCTTGTTCGTATTACCAGCGACGTTTTTGTTTGAGATCTTCTTGTAAGAACCCACTCAAAATCTGGTGACTTATATTGCTTCAACATTGCGAATCTGTCTTTGGATTTGACAACAACATGGAGGACAACTTGCGCCCGGACGAGGAAAAGGCGCAGAGGCACATGACACCTTCTGATCAGCTTGGAGAAGTAGCAAGGCCACCTCACGACTCTCTACAGCGCCGCCATCCTGGCATCTTGGGCTGGATATCAAGTTGGTTCTTCCCGGTTGTCGACCAAGATCCAGGACCACCACCAGATGGAGGTTTCAGAGCATGGATGATCAGTCAGTATTGTACTTCCCGAAGGATGCAGCTCATCAGGAGGAGCTCCAGAAAGCTAATCGAGGGGGCTTCTAGTCATCAGCACGCATCTAATTGTCCTGAATACTTGGTACGGGTTACAACTTTAGCGTTTCTGTCCTGCGTCCCTAGGCTGACTTTAAATCAGGGGCGTCATCAACTCCTTTGGCGTTTTCCAGAGCTACTACGTCGAGTCTCTCAGCCGCCCACCATCCGATGTGGCATGGATTGGATCCATCCAGGTATTCCTCCTCTTCTTTGTCGGCGTGTTTACAGGACGCCTCACCGATGCTGGCTTCTTCCGACCCCTCGCTGTTCTCGGTTCTCTGTTGATTGTAGCCGGTACGATGGCCTCGTCGGTCTGTACGCAATATTGGCAAATCTTGCTGGCGCAAGGGGTATGTGTTGGTCTGGGTAATGGCTGTCTGTTCTGTCCTGTGGTGGCGGTCAGTTCGTCTTATTTCGATAAGCATAGGTCCATCGCGATGGGGTTGCAGGCCTGCGGGAGTGCGACAGGTGGTGTAGTGTATCCCAGCATTGTTCGTGAGCTTTTGCCGCGCCTAGGACTCGCCTGGACGATACGCGTCATTGGCTTCCTGCAACTCGCAGGATTGATCGTCGGAGTCGTGACTATACGACCACGCCTACCACCGCGCCGGTCAGGTCGCCTAGTCGAATGGGCAATCTTCAAAGAAGCGCAGTTCGTATACTTTGCGTTAGGATCTTTCCTGGTTCGTAAAACCCAAGGATCCCCTGTTGAACAGGCGAGGAAAAACTGCAGGCACTGACTATTGTGACTATTACTTTCAGTGCTTCTGGGGTGTATACTTTGCCTTGTTTTATGTCGCTGCGTACGCACGAGACGTCCAGAACATGGCCTACACTACTTCCCTCGATCTCGTCATGATCATGAGCGCTATAGGTATCCTAGGCCGTCTGATACCCAACTACCTAGCCGATCGATTCGGTGCCTTGACAGTCTTCGTACCGACAGCAGGACTCTCAGCGCTCACAGTCTTCAGCTGGACAGCCGTGAACTCGAAGCCTGGCCTGTACATCTGGGTCACCTTCAGTGGTCTTTGTCTGGCAGGCATGCAGTCCATGTTCCCGGCTGCATTCGCGTCCCTGACGCCTGACGCTTCGAAACAAGGGGCAAGGTTGGGGATGATGTTTACTATCATTAGCTTTGCCGTGCTCACGGGAACTCCAATTTCTGGGGCTTTGATCACCAGTGCTGGAGGGAGGTATATTGGGGCTCAGGTATTTGCAGGTTCAGTGCTGGCTGCTGGGACGGTCTTCTTGGGCTTTGCTGAAGTCATTGAAAGACGTAAGTCACGACACATTAAGCAGTAGTCAGACATACGTGGATGGGGCCTTCTATGTTGCACACTTTCATAGAGGGTGCGACAGATACGGTTGTCTCCGAAGTGTTGTAGTGGAGCCTGCGTCTTCTCATACTGTACAGGTTCTCTCACGTATCCTGTAGTTATTTACGCCCAACATCTCCTCGCGACTTGATCCAGCCTCTAGTATTTCTATGCAATCAGTCTAGCACCTCTCTTTAGCAGCCGCAGCATCCATCTCAAGACGAGAACCTCCTCAACTGCACCTCTTCCTCCACCATCCCTTTCTTTGCATACTTGCGAGCCTTCATTTTCACTCTGCCCGGGTGCAGCACCAAGAAGACAAATGCGATGGCCAACATCATTGATCCGTCAAGTAGGTAGAGATACAACTCCTTACTCAGAAGCTCGCCATCGGAACCTTGATTATATTCGATAAGCCGAGTGATGTTTCTCACGAAGAAGAGCAACGTGATGGCGTAGAGCCCGTACATATACCGCTGCCATTTCAGACGGCTCAAAATAGTGGCATCGAAGCTTGCACACATCATCCGCCTGTGAAGTGTGGCAGTCCAAGCCGCGAAGAATGCAAACGCGACCATTTGTAGAGCCAAGCCAGCGATAATGGCCAATTTGCCATTCTTCGCCTCCTGGAGATCTTCGCTGCCAGACATGATTGCACCGGCGACTTGTGTGGCGAAACATATTATGTCGACGATGATGAAGAGCTTCCCGAGAAGTCGTGGAGCGATGAGGAAGTGTTGACTTTCGAGGGCGATGGCGAGACGTCGTGGTGTCATGTAAATGCTGGCGGCTAGAAGTGGTGGCGATGCCAATAGAAGAAGATTCTGAATGAGGAAGGGAAGCGTCTTTCGAATGTCGTCGTGAGAAAGAGTGCGGAAATAATATGCTCCAGTTTGCACTATCATGTCGTGTTAGTGATAGTGTGTTGATGGATGCTGGGAGACTTACTTGCACAGCCGATGATCATGGGCAATGGGAACCACGACCGATATGGAATCATGGCTACAAGATGAAGAATTCCTATGATGCCAAACATAGCCATGTAGGCAAATGCTGGAGGTTGAGAAGGGTTGTATGGATACAGATCGAATGGTGCATAGCCCTTCGGAGTATCGGTATCGTTCGCCATGGTCGCAGTGAAAGGAATTAGAACGTCGTGTCTGTCAATCGAACGAGTACTGAGGAAGTGAGTGTGAAAGCTGGATGTAGCAATAAGACCTTGGCAAGCGCCACGGAAATGCTTCATATATACATCTACAAAAGAGCAGCGTTACGTGTATATTCTCCAAGCTTTTCTAATTTTATCATCATGTTCCCGCAATTTACGCACAAAAGGCGAGCTGCTTCAATGCCGAAACGAAGCTCCTGCTCCGAAATCATGGCTGAAATCCACTTAGAAGCACCGTTTTAGAGTACGCGATCGGCAACGACTTAGATCTGGCCAATCACAGAATTTACGCTCCCAGCTGCGCAAATTCTCCATACGCTAATTGAGCATGGGTACCACAATTGGGGCTCGACGGTGACGACGCATACCGTGGAACAAGGGCAATCTCATGCTTCTCTAGGCTGTGAAAGCAAGGACATTGCTTCAGGGAGCGAAAGGTCTTTCTTGCAAGATAAGTGACTATATTCCTGTGCCTAAAATAGCACCATCTGTGAAGTGGGCGTAGCAAGACATCAGTGTCGGAGCTAAGACATTTCGTGGTAACTACCCCGGAACGGATGAGCAGCCCAAACTTCAACTCTGAGCACTTGAATACCAGTGATTGTGAGACGACAAAGTCGGCCGACTACTCACGAAGGGAACCCTCCTATCACCGCAAAGACTGTTAGGAGAATGCGACGATGCGGAAACGGCATCAAAAGTCGAGAACGGGTTGCTTGACTTGCAGGCGTCGGAAGATCAAGGTACGCTTGCGGTTTCAATTGGGGATGCCTGAGTCTCTCCATTCCCAACTCTGAGGCTAATATAAGCCAGTGCGACGAGGCAAAGCCGCAGTGCCGCAATTGCATCAAGTTTGGTGTTGGCTGTGACTTTTCAGGCGCGGCGACATCACCGGCGCCAGCTGCTGTCGACGTCAAGCCTTCATTGCCCAGGAGAGGCCGACCAAGATCCGACTGGACATCATGGGCTGAACAGATCCGCCTCAGTTCTGGCACTGCCAAAGCAGAAACTTCGGAGCCGGAAGTCAAGCCTCTGAACATCGACGATCTTGAGCTCTATCACCACTGGCTCACCAAAGCTGCAGTAACACTCGTGGGCAATGAAGAAGATGCCGCTGGTCTTTGGCTAGAGGGCGCACCGAGCTTGGGCTTCCACCAACCTTGTATCCTCGATCTCATCCTTGCCTTCTCAGCTTATCACATGGCGAGGTCTAGGCTGGAACAGGCGATGAAGTACAATCTGCTTGCTGACCAGCATTGCACTGCTGCCTTGAAAGCCGCGACAGGACTGCTGAAGAAGTTCGGCCCATCAGAAAGCTCGGCACTTTACATAACGTCTGTCTTGGTATGCTTCACAGCATTGGCACAGGGGCCTCAGCCGGGACATTTATTGCTTGTCGCCGACTTTGGGCAGGTCCCTTGGGTAGCGCTGGTCAGGGGAGTGAGGCTTGTGGTCAGCAATGTCGGCTGGCATTCGATCTTTTCAGGACCACTGTCGGAGTACTTCCCACCCGAAAAAGCAGACGAGCCAGATGAAAGACGAAAACCTATAGCAGAGGATACGCCGATCGATGCCGAGGACTGGCGGCAGTCATTGAGGAATGTCTCGGATGTGGTCGACCTCTGCTCCGAGGAAGAGACGGGAACTCGGTACAGGAAGAACCTCGAAGTGCTGACCGGCTGCTACGAAGCAACTTTTGGCAAAGGTTGCCACGCAAGATCAGATACCAAGGGGAAGATGCAGGTCGTGATGTCGTGGATCTACCAATTGGACGAGTCCTTAATCCAAGGGCTTCACAGGAGAGAGCCACTCGCGCTGATCATCCTTGGGCACTTCTGTGTCTTACTGCACACATTGACAGAGTTTTGGTTCATGGAAGGATGGGCGCAGCATGTGCTGATGGAAATCTTGAAGGTTTCAGAAGCGACTCGGAAATGGTTGGACTGGCCCATCCAGTTTCTCGAAGGCGGAGGGTAGCCGGGACCCAATGCTTTCTCTTTGGCATTGGTCGCGGACGCTAATTAGTAGTGTACTGATGATCCATGGCTTTTGATCCCAAACCTGGACAATCGATGCTTACCAAACTGATGCAAGCTGAGAATTCGAGTCGTGATATGCAGGTGGTTCGCAGGCTAAAGCGGCGCCACAGGACACGCGACCATGGACGCGACTTGGCGAATCCACTCAAAGCTGAAGGGCGACGAACAAAGACTGTCCCACAGGCGCCACAGGCGCAAATAGAAGGTCCAAAGCATAAGGTAGTAAGCACGAAATGCCTTGCTGGTTGATGCAAAACCTCTTCGTCATCCGGCAACGGCCTCTAGAGCATTTGTTCCTGGTCAATGCCTGTCTTTCAGCCGAACCGCGATCTTGATTAATATTGCTACATAAAATGGAGGTCACACGGTACTTCTGACTCAGGTATCTCTAGGCTGCAACCAGGCAGGGAGGAACATGCTTTGAGGTAGCTTTTGCAGAGGGCTGATTGGATGAATGCGACCAGTCGCGTTAGTCAGCCTGGAGAGCTTCGTCCAATGAGCACAGCCCATTGGGAGCTTGTCGTTGCTTGCCTGGACAGCTGAGAGGAGCCTGGAAGGCGCTACTCCCGCGGGACTAGCGACAGTGCTTCAGTTGACCTTAGCCGCTGGAAGGCCGTGGTCTCAGGCTTTGTGCAGGCCGCCTCTGCTGTGGACCAGCAGAGCCCGTGCAGATCCCAAGCCTCTTTTTTCACCAGCCGCCCGACTTCACCACACCCATCTCTCCTCCACAACTGCACTCTCTACACGCCACGCTGTAGGACCAAGAGCTTCTCAGCTGCAAATAAGGGCGCGTCGAGTCTTCCCCCACGCCGTCCTTATTTCTCTGTGACTGCACTTATTCACACGGACTTCTTTCTTTCCTTTCTAAACATCGACTTCACCTCACTTTCCGGATTAAACCCCTGCTGCGCGACCTCGAAAGCGTCGTTGCTTGCAAGGGGCGCGAGTTTCTCCCATTGGGCTCCCAATCGTCATCAAAGCCCACGACGCGGATCGCCATCACCGCTCGACTGCATATCCTTTGTCGATTCGTTCTCGCACGAGTTCCTGCGGATTCCTCGATTGCCTGTTCCGCACGCGACGGCCTTTGCACTTCGCTGCGATTCTCGACGACGCGATACTGACGTCGTTCCTAAAATTTCGGGCGAGCTTCTCTGACGCGCGCAAACATCTCCTCAACCACCACCCACATTCGACAGCTGTGCTACGGCGATAGACACGATGTCGTTTGGCGGTTTCGGCGGCTTCGGCCAAAATAACAACACCCAGCAGTCCGGCAGCGCCTTTGGCGGTGGCGGCGGCTTCGGGCAGAACAACAATACAACCTCAGGTAAGCCTTAATTATCTTCATCAGTCAATCCTTTGTCCTGACTCGGTCGACAGCTTTCGGACAATCCAACACTGGTGGAGGATTCGGTGCGAACAACAGCTCTGGAGGAGGTCTGTTTGGCAACAACAACGCCCAGCAGAATACCACTTCAGGGTTTGGAAGCTCTGGTATGGATACCTTCGACTGCGAGCGACCGACGATTTCTGAATCTTGAATTTCGAAGCCGGGAACTTGGCAATGGGATCACAACAACTAACATGGACATAGGATTCGGCTCAAACACCAACAGCGCCTTTGGCGCCAAACCTGCGTTCGGTGCGACGACAGCTACTACAACGACAGGTGGTGGTCTATTCGGCGGCGGCGCGACCAACACAGCCAGCACTGGCTTTGGTTCTGGAGGCGGCTTCGGCTCGACAAACACGAACACTGGATTTGGTGGCGGCAGCACTACTGGCGGTGGTTTGTTCGGCGGCAGCAACAACACCAACCAGGCCAAGCCTGCGTTTGGCGCCTCCACGACTGGCGGTAGCTCACTCTTCGGTGGAGGTAACAACACCAACACAGCATCAACCGGGTTCGGCTCTTCTGGATTCGGTGCCGCTGCTGGAGGCAACGATCCGCCAGGCACGGGCACTACTCCCTTCCAAGCCTTCACCGAGAAGGAGACGACAACCAATACCACGAACTCCTTCCAGAATATCGCTTTCCAGGATCCCTACAAGAAGTGGTCTGCTGAGGAACTGCGTCTAGCTGATTACGCTCAAGGTCGACGTCAAGGAAACCCGAGTGGCGCAGGTGCTTTCGGGCAGAGCTCTGGATTTGGTGCTTTCGGCTCGAACAACAACAACACAACACAGCAAACGTCGGCGTTTGGATCTGCCGCAAAACCAGCGGGCGGTCTATTCGGCTCAAGCAGCACTCCTACGACAGGAACAGGTTTCGGCCAGACCAACACCGGCAGCACCTTCGGTGGAGGTAGCACCACCGGCGGTGGCCTTTTCGGCAACAACAACGCTGCTGCAAAGCCCGCAGGTGGCTTGTTCGGCGGAGCCTCCAACACTACGTCTACAACGGGAGGTGGTCTGTTCGGTTCAAGCAACAATACGACCGGTGGTTTTGGCAGCACAAACACAAACACTGGCACCGGCTTCGGAGCATCAACAACCAACACTGGAGGCGGTCTGTTCGGTAACAATAACAACCAGCAGAAACCCGCCGGCTCTGGCTTCAGCTTTGGCAATACCACGAACACCGCCACGACCGGCTCAGCTTTCGGAAACACCGCCAACACGGGCAGCGCTTTCGGCTCCAACACTGCTACCAACACCGGCGGCGG
Source organism: Sarocladiaceae sp. CBMAI 1973 (assembly GCA_021347865.1). Classification (NCBI taxonomy): domain Eukaryota; kingdom Fungi; phylum Ascomycota; class Sordariomycetes; order Hypocreales; family Sarocladiaceae; species Sarocladiaceae sp. CBMAI 1973. The sequence continues at coordinate 45,828 of WNLN01000244.1, forward strand.
CCTCTTCGGCAACACCAACAACCAGCAACAAAACACTGGTGGTGGTCTCTTCGGAGGCAACAACAACCAGCAGCAGCAGAGCACTGGTGGCTTCGGTAGCGGAGGCGCCTTTGGTCAACAGAACAACACCCAGCAATCGGGGGGTCTGTTCGGGGCCAAGCCTGCAGCGACTGGAGGAGGTCTCTTTGGTAACAGCACGACTCAGCAAAACACTGGAGGTGGTCTCTTTGGCAACAACCAGCAGCAACAGCAGAATACTGGTGGTGCTTTCGGTGCCGGCAATACCCAGCAGTCAGGCGGCTTATTGGAGCCAAGCCTGCCGCGACTGGAGGCGGCCTCTTTGGCAACAGCACAACCAACAGAACACCAACACTGGTGGTGGTCTCTTCGGCGGTATGAACAACCAACAGAATCAGCAGCAGAACACGGGAGGTGGTCTTTTCGGAGGAATGAACAACCAGAACCAGCAGAAGTCCAGTCTCTTCGGTGGCTCCACGCAGTCTACTGGTGGTGGTCTATTTGGAGGGTCAACTCAGAACCAAGGTGGCTCACTCTTTGGAGGCAATAACAACCAACAACAGCAGAACCAAGGCCTCGGCAACTCCCTACTTGGTAACTCACAACAGGCCAACAACGCTCCCCAGGGGCTGACTGCCAACCTCAACGATGTGTCAGCTTATGGCAGCCCATCATTGTTCGCTGGTGTCGGAGGCAATGAGGTACAGAATCCTGGACCCTTGGCGACATCTCTCAACAGCAGCTCCAAGCCACGACGTGGCTCCATTCTCCCCATGTACAAGCTCAACCCCGCATCCGCATCCCGTTTCAACACTCCGCAAAAGAGAGGCTTTGGTTTCTCCTACAGCAACTACGGTACACCGGGTGCCAGTCCCGCTAGCAGCATTTCGAGCACGCCCGGCAACGCCAACCTTGGCCGCAGCCTGCTCGGTGCCACTAACAGCAGTAGCGGACTCAGCAAGAGCATGTCTACGAACAACCTGCGCCGCACCTACAACGCTGAGGACACTATCCTGAATCCAGGAGCTTTCTCATCCAGCTCAGGGGCCAGGTGGTACGGCAGCACTGGCTCGAAAAAGCTCGTCATCAACAGAGACATTAGGAGTGATCTCTTCTCCACCCCACAGAAGGACAAGGCAGCTATCGACTCCAACCCCGGCTCGCGCAAGCTCGCGAAGAAGGTCAGCTTCGACACCGCAAACGTTGAGGCTGAAGAAGGAAGCACTCCCGTTCGCGCTGCTCTGCCTGCTCCTGAGGACCTGCAGGAGGAGACTCCTCGCCAGACCCGCCCTGCTAACAACGGTGCTAATGGCTCCAGGACGCCCGAGGTCGAGCAGACTAAGAACTCCGAGCTCGGAGTTGTCCATGAGGAGGATAACACCGCCACTCCTGAGGCCAACTCAACCACCGGTTTCGACAATGCTCCGGGTCGTTACTGGATGAGCCCCACGATGGAGGATCTTCAGAACATGAACCGCGTGCAACGCCAGAAGATTGATCACTTCACTGTCGGTCGCGACAATGTTGGATCTATTGAGTTCAAGGTCCCTGTCGACATGAGCTCAATCGACCTTGATGAGATCTGCGGTGGCATTATTCAGCTTGAGCCTCGCTCTGCTACTGTCTATCCCATTGCTGCCAAGAAACCCCCTGTTGGCAAGGGCCTCAACGTGCCTGCTCGCATAACTCTCGAGCAATCCTGGCCACGTGGAGTTCGCGACAGGCGCGCAAGCACCGATCAGAAGCGCTTCACCAAGCATGTTGATCGCCTGAAGCGCATCACTGATACCACCTTCGAGTCGTACGACAAGGACACTGGCGTCTGGATTTTCTCCGTCGAGCACTTCACGACCTATGGCTTGGACGACTCCGATGACGACGACGACCTTGAGCCGATGGACGCTAGCACCACGGAGTTGCCCATCGTGAACCCTTATCAAGCTGCTTTCGAGGCCTCGGACGATTCATCAGTGCGAGACGACACCTTCGACTTCAGGAGACCCCGTGGCGTTCCAGGCGCCTTTGATGGCCAAGACGAGATGTATGAGGTTGAGCAGCCCATGCAGCAGTCTTTTTTAGGGGTTAGCTCCGCGGATTCCGCGCCCAGGGACGTGCGCCTCGCACTTGAGGACGACGACCTAGACCAGGGCGAAGAATATGACATGTCTGACGATGAAGAGATGGCGAGATCTTCCGTCGGGCAGCATCTTGCCGCGGAGCACGACGATGTCTCGTCAGAGGGAGGACAGGTTATTAAGATGGGAACCCCTGGTGGTATCCTTCGAGCCAGAATGCGAGCCATCAAGGACTCGGCTGGCCCTGTGAAGCTCGAGGTCGCAGATGGCGACGATTGGGCTGAGATGTTGCGCAAGACTGTGAGCCCTATGAAGCGTGATAGGCAGCAGCTGCGCGAGTACAATGATTCTCCTGCTCGACAACCTCGGTTCAACGACGCCGAGGGCGAGGAGGTAGATGACCGCAAGACGTCGATTTGGCGGAAGAGTGTGGCTCAGCCCAATAAGATGGGAGGCATGGCTGCAAGCACTCGGTTCGCTGCCGCTGATAAGGGCAGGGGCTTCGCCACCAGCATTGACCTTATGAACTCCCTTTTCGAGAAACCGAAGCCCGCAATGGCTCAAAGCATGCGAGCATCGACTTCTTCCAAAGGCTTCCCGAAGGTTGGTTCCCCCATCGTTGTTTGACATACTGCAGGACTTCACTTTACCATTTCCTTGAATTTATGCTTTCTACCCTTAAAATCTAAATAACAAAAAACTGATCGCGATTGTGTCCGTTCTAGTGGCCGTACGATCGTCAAGACAAAACGCTCACTATGGATGAGCAAGAGCAGGCGTTCCACGATGCTAGTCGGCCAACATGGGGTCCTAGTGAGACCTTGGTCTTGACAACGGGTGCTTCTCAACGCATGGGGCAGACAAACAGGGACGGCGCGGGCGTTCTTGCTTTCCAACGACCGCATGTGCAGACTGACAGGCAGTCTGTCCAGCTTGCCAACTTCTCCACACAGGTATGAAACATAAATCGATGATGAGAATATTTCAGCTCACAATCGTTCAGCCGTCGAAGAAGTACCTCCGGGCACAGGACCAATTTACCAAGATCAGCAAAGTCAACGATGTCCCCGTGGCCTCGCTTGAGGTCTCAAATATCAAGGATATCTTCCACAACGAAGATCTCAATGATACGGCTGTGATCCAGGAGAAACGTGTTTGGGAGCTTGCAAGCATCCTTTTCGGCCCTGTCGAACT